>CM021102.1:81096336-81238381 GCA_007115665.2 Sequoiadendron giganteum | reverse complement strand
CTAGCTACAAGTCCCTCCTGAGCAAGTTGAGAGAGATAGTGCACATTTAAGTGCCCATACCGCTGATGCCAAAGATTGGTGACAACAGAGTTTTTGGCCCATGGCTAACTCCGGAGAATCACTTGTGTCCACAAGCCTGTAGAGGCCATGATCCTGTATACCAACGGCCATCATTGTGCGAGTCTCCCGATCAACAATAGAACATTTGTGAACACTGAACACCACATCTAACTGAGGAGAATGCCGCATGATCTGACTAACTAAGAGAAGGCTGAGTTCCATGCCAGGAACATAGTAGACATTGAGGAATATGAGATTCCTCCCACCAAATTGAATCTGAATAGTGCCCTTACCGATAACTGTGTACTCTTCACCCCCTCCAAAAATAACCGAGTCAGTGAATGAGGAGAAGTCTGTGAACTAGTCATGTCTATGAGTGAAATGACGCGAAGCACCTGAATCAATGTACCAGGCAGAAGATTTTATATGGTCTGCAGGCCTTTTAGCCATAAAAGCGTAAAAGGCAAATTCCTTTTGCTCAGTGTGCTCGACAACATGTGCGTTCTGTTGAGACCCTCCCTGCTTCTTTTGTTCAGAAGCCAAACGTTGATGGCAATCCTTCTTCATGTGACCGAATTTGTGGCAATAATTACACTGAATGTTCTTTTTCTTAGAGCTTTCCTGAGGTTGTCTTGAGCCTTTCTGCTATGAAGGGTGACCTTTCCCTTTGTTCTTAAACTGAGTATTAGCTGCAAAGGCTTGCTCTGTAGAGGATGATGAACCACTACTACCAAACTGTTGTTTACAGCGGTCCTGCTGCAGGAGGATAGTACAAAGCTCCGAAAACTTAAGGTCAACATTAGCAGACGTAATGTTGAGTCTCTATGAAATGTTCATAAGACTTAGGTAGGCTTTTCAGAGTGATTACGACCATGTCTTCCTCCTCCATTTTCCGACCAATAGCCTCCAATTGATCTCAGATCTCCTGGATTTTGTTCAGGTGTGCTTGCAAAGTGGTCTTCTCATCCATCATGATAGAAAACAACATGTTTTTCAGGAAGAACACACGGCTTTTGTCGGAGGTTTCATGCAAACCCTTCAAATGGTCCCAAATGTCTTTTGCTGATTTTCCAAGCGGAATTTGAGGTAGCTGATCATCAGTTACTGAAAGTTTGATAAGCATCATTGCGTCACGATTTTTCTCATCGAACTTCTCTTGGGCTTTGTCTGCAGTGGTGGGTTGAGTAACATTGCCGAGAATCATCTAATCAAGGCAGCGATATTCAAAGATTGTCATCATTTGCTGCTTCCAGGTGTTGTAATTTTTGCCGTTGAATCTTTGATTGCCTTCCAACATAATGTTGGTCAAACTTGCCATCTTCACGCTTTTTGAGGCACAAAAAACGAGGTGCTAAGAAGATGTTGAATGCATGAAACCCAAGGCACGAGTTTCAAAATATTGAGGAAGGTATAGGCACAAAAGTCAAGACAAATCCGTTGGCTCAAAAAATGAGGCATCCAAAAAAATTTGAGACCAACCCAGTTGAGCTTTCGAAAAATCCACCAAGAATCTGCAATCAATTTTTTTTTTCGACTTGATATGGAGGGTCAAAACCCTAGTCAAAATTTTCAGAGGCCCTAGGCGGCCATGAAAGCTCAGAAAAGAGCAGAAAATGTCACGAATCTTTTGAAAGACGCAGCACATAGAGGGCAAAACCCTAGGTGACGCGAATGCAGCTAGAAACACTTAGAAATCGAACACAAAATTGCCAGGAATCGTGCACAAAAACGTTTGAGAGAATGCGGGCTTCAAAAAACATGAAAACGCATTTGAAGAACTTCAAAATGAACACTTAGAAGACCATATGCAGCACAAAGCCACGTCCTGAAGATCGCGTGATTGAAAACTCTGCAAAATCGCGTCCACAAAAGCCACGAAAACAAGCGGCTAGAAGGGAATAAAATTATAAAACGACACTCAGACAAACCGTCGGCCTTAGAATCGAGAGCAGAAGATCGTGTGGCTGAGACAGGAGAAAGAAAAACGACCCTAAGCACGAAGACGCGCTCAGATTCAAACACCAAGAGAGTCGAAAATTTTCAAACACAAGCCCTTGATTTTTCACACCAGAAAAATTAATTTCGGAAGATACAAAAATTTTCAGTACTCAAAAAAAAAAAATTCCACACGAATTTTTATTTGAAAATTTTACTGAAAACAAATTCTGGCTCTAATACCATATTATGCAAGTAATTGGTAAAATATTTGATGTATTAACAATGAACAATTGGCTCAATAAATAGTTTACAAGATTTACAAAATAAGCAAGTTTCTAAAATAGAAACTGCAGATAAGATCAGAAACTATCTTATCACACTATTTACAATAAGATACAATATTGAGCATTAAATAAATAAATAACAATATTATTTTAATATGAATAAATGTCAGTGCATTTGGTCAGAGAGGCCCAATCTTGTCCTGTTAAATTTGGAAAATCATTATTGGTAGGAACTTAATTATCAGGATGGTGCAGAGCTGGTTCTGATGTAAATATTAATTAATTTAATTTTCATTTTTGGTTCTTTTTCATGGATTCTGTCGAGGTTTTTCCTTCCATTCTTCTTCTGGTTGTCTAATTACACTCCTACAAATGCAGGCAGGGTATGTAGGAGAAGACGTGGAGTCTATTTTGTATAAGCTTCTCATGGTATGATTCTGTTCCAATAAAATTCCTTTCTCCATGGTGATCTCATTCCTTGTTATTATCTCTTCTCCACACTTTCTTGTGATTTGTAGTTTAGTTTCTGAATTAATGACATTTTGTCTCTTGTTTGGAAAACTTGAATAGGATAACTCAATTTTGGGTTTAAAAAGAGATCAATGCAATCACTTCTCTGTAAAGATGTCTTAAAATTTGTATCCATAAAATGTATGTGGCTGTTTTCTTCATTTCTTAAAAACAGTATTTGATAAAGCTACACGTGAATATAGAGGTCTTTGATTTTGCTGTTTTGAGGGAAAGGTAAATGATAAAAATAAAATGCTCTCTACAGATTTTCCCAAAAACATGCTGCCACCACCAACAGGATTGTCTTTCTTGGTGCAAGTGACACCTTTACTGCTCACAGAAGACAGATTGGGATGCTCTTTGCAATCACCGTCTTTTGGTTTGTAGGATCTGGATCCATTTACTTTAAAGAGCTTCAGGGTCACACCCCCACAACCTGGGAACTTCTGTTACAGGCTCACAGTCCATAGAAGCAAATATCTTTGTTGGGAATTTCTCGGCATACCAAAAGATAAAGACATTTTGAATTTCTTGGGATGTTATTGGGAAAAAACTGGGAAAATATTGGTAACCCAAAAAGTGTAGGAAAATAAATGAACAATAACTGATGTTTTTGACATTTAAAGCCATCCTAATTGCATAGAGAGTGAGAGTGTGAAAGTAAATGGGATTGTACACTGTGAATATTGAAATTTGAATTTTTCTCATTATTGTTGAGATTGCTGATTATGGATAATTGTAAATATAATTTCCTTTACGATGTTGACTAACTCTGCCAGAATGATAGTGAACCCTTCATGCAATAAAACACAAGAAGGTAAATTAGACCTGTTAACCCTACCATTTGCATTAAATATCAAGTCCAAGAGACTAAGTTATACACAAAATGGTAACTACAATTGACAACAACAGTTTCCCTAACCTCTTCAAATACCTCTTTAAGTTTACAGTAATGGAAACAATTATGCCTGGCATTTCAGCACAGCAATGTCCTGTCTTTAACAACAATATTTCGTAGTAATAATTTTGATCTGCAATATTTCCTATAATGTTTTTTTTGAAAAAAATAAAAGGATAGAGTTAAATTAGAAAAAAATGAATAGTACAGCAGAGCAGTGATCAATTAAGATTGCGAGGTCTTGTTAGATATATTGAGTGAGTGACTATGATTTTATTGTTGGGGGTGTTAATATTCATGTTAGCCTTTTTGTCAGCATAGGCATTATCCTTTCTGAGAACATGTTTGTAAATGATCTCATCAAAATTGTGTGACAAAGCGTCAATTCTGGATTTGATGATTTGAAGTTGTATAGAGTGAACACTTTGAAGGTTCTTCAAGGCTTGAATGGTGAGTTTCAAGTCACCATAAACAAAAATATGTTTTAGCTGAGCCTTTGGGGCCAATTTGAGGCTGATTTTGTAGGCCATGAGTTCAGCCAGGTTGTTGGTAGTCTTTAATGTTAGCATCAAGAAGATTGGTTTTGAAATCCATCATGATGATCCCACCAGCAACAACAGCCCCAGGGTTAGAGCTAGAGGTACCATCGAAAAAAAGAGCAGAAAAGGAGAGCTGATTGTTGTCAAAAGGCTTGTGACTTGTAAGGGACCTCGTTCTGGATTAAGGTTGATCAGGTGCCGCCTGTTGAGAAGATGAATTTCAGAGGAAGAAAGATTGCTGGAGTACTTTTCGTGCTTGAAGTAGACTTTAGCATTGAGTGAGATTTCAATTTTGATTTTAAACATGAGAGAACGATAAACTGGACACAAAAGAAAGGAATGACATTTTAGAGATATTGAATGATGCTTGTTCCATTTGATCAGACAGTTCTGTTTTTTGAGAACAATGCAGAGAGAGATTCCCATTTTCTGAGCAAGAGAGGTCCAAAGTGGGCATTTAAAAAGTAGGTGACCTAAGGTTTCTTCATTTTTAAAACATCTGTGGCATATATGTGGGCTGACAGTGCCTCTCTGAAGCAGGTTGCTGCCAGTGAGAATTCTGTGTTGATGAAAAACCCACTGAAAGAAAAGGACTTTAGGGTTGAGGTGCTGATTCCAAATGGATTGCAGAGATTTGTTTCTAGGTTTGTTGGAGAGTTAAAGACCAGAGCCCTCATGAATGGAGTAGAGGCTAGTTGAAGTGATGCTGCCTCAAATAAGTCTTATTGATTGGGATCTAAGGGCCAAAGACTAGTGAGAGTCTTCCTGAGTTGCTGCCAAGAATTGTGATCATGCTGACTGAGACTATATCAGCCTAGGAGGCCTGATTATTGCTTCATTTGACAAGCTGATTCAGTTTGTTAATTTAAAGAGATTAAAAAGACCAAAGAAGGCAGTGAGGCAAGAAGTGGGTGATAGGAGCATTACCAAGAGTGGAGTCCTCCCAATAGTTAATGCGCTGGCCACTACCCAGGAGCTAGGAAATCCTGTCCTTGATGATATTAGTGGACCTACAAAACAGATTTCATATGCAAGAGGCACCTTTGATTGCAGTGATATTTTTTTAATAAGCACCATCCCTTGAAGGCCTTAACCATATTTGTGAACAGGATGCGCTTCCAAAGGGAATAGGGTTAGTTATGAGCTAAGTCACCAGGTTCGAATTTGAATTCGAGTTCGACAACATTGAAATTCGAACGAAATTTGACAAGGAAAAAATTTGAAAAGTATAAAATTCGAATTAAATTCGCCTTATGTAATTTTTTAATTTTTTTTTATAAATATAAGTAATATCTCCATACAATTGTCTAAATAGTTTAACATTGATAAATAGATTTGAATCATTACAAAAAGATGACACATTTATAAAATAGAAACCATAATAAACATGTGAAATCACGATTACGAAGATGTTCTTTTGTCAAAAAGGTACAATAACAGTAAAGACTTTAAAACTTCAAAAAAGCTCCAAGTCATCAAGAGCACTTGGCTGAGATGCTAAATCATCATCATCTGTATCGCTACTCAATTCATCATCTGAAAAGTCAGGCTCATCTGCAACTACTGTTGCTATGTCTTCTTGAATTTGTCGTGAGGAAGATTCCTTTGTTGATTTGTTCATGAGCAATTTTAAATTGCTACGAACATAGACAAGATCTCCAATTTTCCAGACAACAATTTATTCCTCTTTTTGGAATGGATGTGGTCAAAGCAACTCCAGTTCCTCTCACAAGCTGATGAACTTGCTCCCTGACTCAAAACTCGAATAACAAACCTTTGTAGCTCAGGAGTTTGTGCTCCATAGGTCATCCACCATGTATACCCAGGTAAATGTGCCATGTCATATTTGGCTACTGACAATCCAAACATCCCTTCTCCTCTCTTGTATACCCAAAATTGACTTCTGATTAGTGCTGAAATTGTTTGATTTGATTCAAACTTTCCAACAGCTTCTAAAAGCCCTACCATAATTTTAGTGTCACCTTCTCTATCAATAGAAAATAATTTAGGCTCGAAAAAGCAAGCTGCTGCATGTAAAGGTGTGTGCATCATTTTCCATCTGCAATCAACTACCTCCCATATTTCCATATATTCTACTTCTACATTATTGAGTGCTTTTTGAATAGCTTCCTTACAACGGTCCATGCTTTCATATAGCATGCCAAGGCAAGGAGTGTCACCATCAACCATACGAGCACGTCAACAATTGGCTCACATATAAGCAAAACCTTTGCTGCACTTTCCCAAAAGTTGCTATTCAAAATGATTTGCTCTATGTTCTTCCCCTTAGGACCTTTAGAAAGCATTGAGTGTTCCAACTCATTGGAACAAATAACAGATCTCAAAGCTGCTTTTTCTTCAACCACTCTTTTCAAAGTGATATAAAATGAAGCAAATCTTGTTTCACAAGGCCTCAACAACTCCTTGGATACATGTTGCCTATAAAGACTCAATGTGAGAAGATGATTCCTTATGAAATTTGCAATTGCTCTCCCTCTGTGAATAGCTTCATGTACCCATGGGAATTTAGCCAAGTCATGAAGCAACAAATTGAGACAATGGGCTACACATGGGCTCCAATATATTTGTGGGTACTTCTCTACAATCAGCTTCCCAACTCCCACACAATTTGCTGCACTATCAGTTACCACTTGAACCACATTTTCCACCCCTACTTCAAGAATTGCTTCCTCTAATATTTGAAAAATGTACTCAGAGGTTTTTTTGTGGTTCATGGTGTCAATGACTTTTAAGAATACAACACCCTCAGGACAAGCCACCAAAATATTAATCAATGGCCTTTGACATGTATTTGACCATCCATCACTCAATATAGTGCAACCTGTTTTCCTCCAAGAGTCTTTGATAGTAGCTAATTTCTTAGTCACTCTATCTTTTGACCTCTGCAAAAGAGTTGTCCTAATAGCCTCTGAACTTGGGGGTGTGTACCCTTTTCCAAACTCTGCAATTTTGTGAACAGCATTGTGAAAATGTGGACTTCTCGCAACATTGAATGGAATAGCACTTGTGTAAAATAAATCAGCTACTGCATCATCCACCTCCTATTTCTCTATTGGTTTCCAAAAGCTTTTCAATGTTCCACTCTCCTTCACCGGTTTGGATAAACCAGAAGAGGAAGACATAATAGATGTTGAGCTTGTGAATTTGGATTGAAACATATCTTCTTCAATTCTCTATTTTTTTTGTGATTTCTTCATCTTTCCCACAATTGAAGAGGATTGTTCTTTCTCTAAAGCAGCTCTCATTTCTGGGGTAACTTCAGGACATGCTGTAACACCTCCTCCTGCACCATTTGTAAAACCAAGTAAATGGTCCATTGCCCACGTCAAACCGCCAATAAAAGGTTTCTGACACTTGGTGCATTTGAAGTCAGTACCATTTTAAATGATATATTTCCATGCCTCTGCAGTTGATTTATGGGGAGCCATAATCTGTATGTTTGAATGACAAAATTTTATTTAATATTAAAAAATTAAAACATTCACATAATTTGAGACAAAATTTATAGATTTTTTATTTTAAATCTAAAAAACAAAATAACAAATACGAAATTTTATTTTAATAATTAATAAACATAAAAAAATTTAACATATTTTTTTATTAATTTAAAAAACAAAATGAAAACACGAAATATTTTAATAAAGTAAACTGAAAATCTTTCATTTTTTAAATATATTAATATAATTTACATTTTACAATAAAATAAATTAAACTGTAAACATTAATAAATAATAATAAACACAATATTAAATACAAAATAAAATAATGAAATATTAAATACTAAATCAAATAAAAAATCAACTATAATAAACAAATTGAACCCTAATCTTTAAAAAAATAAAAAATGAACTCCCTACCTCTTTCAATGGCCTGCAAACAAGCTGCGAATAGTGGTTTGCGAGAAGTGTAGAGAGACACCGTCACAATTGAAGTTTATGCAGATTGCAGAGAGTGGCGACCGTCCACAGTTGATGGTGATGCAGAGAGAGACGTCCAAGCAAAGAGACGCCGAAGCAAATAGTGACGGCCGCAGGAGACGCCGAAACAAATAGTGACGGCCGTAGGAGAATAGTGACGGCCATTGTTGAGAGTTGAGTTGCCAATAGATACTGATGCCACCGGCCGCAATTGAGAAGAGTTGCAGACGCCGAAAAAGAGACGAGTTGCAGACGCCAGGAAAAAAGAGGTGGTTTGATATCAAACATCACCGTCAGTTATATAAAGAAAAAACCCTAATAAAATAATCGCTAAATGATATTTTTCAACGCAAATAGTTGACCAACGAATTTGTTCGAATATGAACGAATTTCAACTTTTTTTTTTTAAATTCAACGAATTTCGAATTTCATGTTAAAATTGGGTCGAATATGGTGACTTAGGTTATGAGGGCCCAATCCAGTTTGGCTCCAACAGCTATACTTGTGTGAAGAGCAGATCTAATGCCAGGCCACCTTGAATTTTAGTTTTGGTAATATGCTTCTTGCTCACAAGATGAAATTTCTTTTTGGTATATAGGAAGTCAGAGACATTTTTATCAATTTATTAAAGAATGTAGACAGGCTCATGGTAAATCATGATTTGGTAGATAGGAAGATTAGTAAGGACATATTTGATAAGAGTAACATGCCTAGCCAAGGAGAGCCATCCATTGATGAAGCTGTGAATTCTCTTATCAATCTTTTCTATAAGACTATTCCAGTAGTTCATGTGTTCCATTTTAAAACTGACATTGTAAGGGCTCATCTCTGCCATGAGGGAATTGAAGATTTGTGAGAAGCTTTGAATCTCAGCCAGAGAGGAGCTGGAAGTGTAGAATCTACTTTTATTTTTGTTGAGCTCAGCACTAGAAGCTTTCAAGAAAGTGTCCAAGATTGCTGTGAACCATCTAACATTGGATTTGATGGCTTCACCAAGAAGAATGGTACATTAGCAAACTCAGCACGGGTAGTTTCCTTGACTTTTCAGCAACCTTAATCCCAATTCAGTGGTGGCTGCATTTATTCATTGAGAGAGATTTTCCAAGAGGCTCAGCAATTATGAGGTAAAGATAAGGAGAAAGGGGGCAGCCTTGTCGAAGGCCTCTAATGATCTTTGATGCTGTTGTGAGCCCATATGCAAAAGTCAATGGGGAACCCCATTTTGCTCATGATGTGTAGAATAAAGTTGTGGTTGATTCTGCAGAACGTGTTGGATATATCCAACTTAATGGCCATTTTCTTGTTCTGATTGCCACAAGAATGTGATGGTTTGTGGACAACCACAATCTTGTTGTAGATTTGCTTGCTTGGGATGAAGCCATCTTGCTCTTCACTAATAATTTTGTTGAGGGCTTTCTTCATTCTAGTGGCAACGATCTTGTAGGAAGAACTGCATATAGAGATAGGTCTAAATCTATCAAGCTTACACCACTTTTTGTCATTAGGAATCAAGACAAGAAAGTTTGAGTTAATAGAACCCAAAATTTTACTTCTTATGGATGTCTTTAGCCATGAGAAGAATGTTAGTGTAAATAGAGTCATTTGAAGCTATTCCCATTTTTTGCTGCCTTGGGAATCATGCACAAGTTGACAAAAAAAATGGCAATCTGATTCAGATCAGATCAACTATAGGTACAAACCCTGATAACTCAGGATTTATGTTGAGTTATTCCTGGCTTGTTGCTGCATTGCTTGAGAGCAATGTATTATCTTTAACCAGCTCTTGTTCTTGGAATCTGCTAAATTCTGTTGAGCCTATTGGGAAGTTTATAATGAATGTTTCATGTAATGTATGCACTAGATGTATTAACGTTATATAAACATAAATTTTTGAAGGGAATTAATTTGTTAGGTCACAATCACTGTTTATGAGTGAGGTCTTCATGCAAAGCATGGACTAGATGTATTACATCATCTAAACATAAATTTTTGAAGGAAGTAATATTTTAGAACACAAGGATTGTTTTGTTAGAATATTAAATTCTCTATATCTAATGGTTAGAATATTAAATTCTCTATATCTAATGGTCAATTATTATTGTACTTAAGTAGATTAGATATTTACTGTTCTTGGTAGGTAGACTTTTAATGTCTACAGCTGTAAGTAGCTGGAGTAGGTCTGTTCATTAAATGTTCTTAGTGCTTTGTCATTGATATATATTATTGTAATCTCTCCTTCTTGTTTAACGAAGTTAAGAATTTCCAGTTCTTTCTCAGAACATGGTATCAGAGCAGCTCTGAGCCTGTCTCCCTCACGGGAGGGCTCAGGATTCTGGGAGGTTTTCAAAATTTCGTGGCTCTTCTTGTTAAAAAAATTCGAGGGTTTTGAAGTCGCCATAGTTTCTAAAAAAATTTCGTGGGTGTTTCAAGGTTGTAATTTTTTTCTCCTCTCAGGCCGCATTTTTCCTCTGCTTTTGGTCGCGATTTGTGACCCCTAAAGATGCGTAACCCTTGTTCGTGCATCTTTGTCTATCTCCTTTTCTCACGCGACCTGCAAAAAGTGTTTCTGACGAGTTCCTTTGGACGCATTTTCTGGAAACGTGATTTCAGACGCGTCCTTGTGCTGTCTCTGGCCCGCGTTTTCTGTGACTTCATTGCGCCTTCCATTCTGGGTTTTTAGACGCGTTTCTTTTTGGGTGCGTCTCTGCAAGCGAAAAAAATCTCGTGCGACCTCTGCATTTCTGTACGTGTCTCCTAGCCGCGCGACCTCTGCTGGGTGTGCTTTGGATGCGATTAGAGCTTAGTTGGGACGCGTTTTCTGAAGATTTCGGCCTCCTTTTTGGCGCGCAACCTTGTCTGGGCATTTTTGATTTTCGTGCATCATTTGGATGTGTTTTTTAGATGTTTCTTTGGCACGATTTTTGGCGATTTCGTGGTGATTTGTTGAGCCTCTTCTCATCGCCTTTGCCTTCATTAGCGACACCTAGGGTTTTGCCCTCAGTTTGCTTCAGTTTCTGAAGGATTCGAGCCATTTTCTGCCATTTTTTCAAGCTCTCATGGCGGCTAGGGTTTCTGCAAGTTTCGTCTAGGGTTTTGACTCTATTCCATGGCAAATTTTTTTTTCGACTGCAGATTCCTTTTGGGTTTTTCGAGATCTCAATTGTGTTGGCCTTGAATGTTTCTGGGTGCATCGTTTTCCGTGCCTCAAATTTTGTGCCAACGGATTTGCATTGTTTTCTATGCTTGAACTTGCCTCAGTGTACTGAAACTCGTGCCTCAAGTTTTGTGCATCAGCCTCTTCTCAGCATCTCGTTTTTCGTGCCTTGAAAAGTGTGAAGATGGCTAGTTTGAACAACATTATGTTGGACGACAGTTAGCGATTCAATGACAAAAATTACTTTTTGTATTGGTCGCACTTGGAGTTGCTGGGGTGAACATCTGCACCACTGGCTTCTTGTAGTTTGTTCTCGGGCGTCATGCTCCTCTGCAAAAGTTTCGATGGTTTGCCGATTTATCCTCAAAATCGTGGCAGCTGTTCTCGGTGTGTCTCTGGTTTCAGGGAGGGACAACTTTGTTACCTGATGTCAAGTTGGACGTTTTGTGATGACTTCTGGTTAGCAGTTCTGTAGTTTCTGGGAGGGTTGGTGGCAAACTCATCTCGATGGCAAAGTCAGTGGCAGGCTCTTGTCTCTTGTTGCAGAGCATTCTAAAGAAGGGGGCAGCCTTCTCTGTTTTTTTTGGAAGGTTTTGGGTCCTCTTGGTCATTCACATTCTGCAGATCTAGGGAGGGTCTTAGCAGCAGCAGAGTGTTCTGAAGAATTTGTGACCAAACGACTTGCAGATTGTTGTCTGTAGGCTAGTTAGTAGATTGACCATTAAGGGAGGGTGTTAGAATATTATATTCTTCATTTGTTTAATGGTCAATAGTAGTTGGTAGGTAGACATTTAATGTCTATAGTAATTTACTCTTGCTATATATTGTAATCTTTCTTGAGTAATAGATATCACATTTCTACCAGTTCATTTTGTGAACATGTTTGTGAATGGAGCTTTCATGTAATGCGTGCACTAGATGTGTTACATTATATAAACATATAATTTTGAAGGGAAGTAATGTATTAGGTCACAATGACTGTATATGAATGAAAAATGTCTTCTATTGATGAGCAATAACCGCCACATTATGTTGTATAAATAGATAGTCACAGACATTAATCAATATATGGAAAGGTTTGTACAATTAATAATGGCCCCACAAATCATTTCGTTTTACTTTTAATTAATAATAGTTACATAATGTATTAACGTAAAGGCAGATGACATATTGACTAAAAATATCTTTGATGATTACTGTGTGTTTGAGAAGACTGTACTGTGTGTTAGAAAGTAAGAAACAAAGACAAATTACCATGTGAAAGGAAAACTTGTCACCAAAGAAGATACAGCATACATGGATCATGGTTGGAGGCAAAATCTGCCATAATGTGTATCTGAATGGTAGATAGTTAGAAAAGAGAACTTATTTTAATTAATTGTATGCTCTTAAATGATAATTGTTCTCTTCATTTAAAGTAATCCATTATTCATTTACTGCATGCGTTCACATGTAGGTCCTAACCTTATACATGCCAATTTCAACTATAATTTCCTATTCTTTCAATGCATTGCAGATACTGGAGTTTAAGAGCTTCTCTTTGTATTCATTCCCATAGGAGTTTTGTTTATTTTATGTCTTACTTTGAGATTTTCCTGAAAAGTGGTTTTGAAATATATGTTTCTTGTTAATATCTTTGTGCCAATGCTGATTAATCTGTTCTTTTTGTTCATTTTTGTATTATATTCCAATGATTGATTACTTTCCAATGAATGCCTTGCTTATAAATGTTAAGTGGTGAAGCTGTCTAAAACTGTTGCATGCCTTTCTTTATATGGATGATAACGTAGCTAATGCTTTTGTGTTTGTTTTGTTGGGTTAATGTGCAGGCTGCTGAGTTCAATGTTGCAGCAGCTCAAGAAGGCATTGTGTATATTGATGAAATTGATAAGATCACAAAGAAGGTATTTTCAAATTTTGTTGTTACTTTCTGGTTTGTTTTTAAAATAGAGAATTTGCTTGATGAAACATTTTTGCTCTATGCTTTATCTTGGCAATTGACTGATAACAATTAGACTCAACCATATGAATTGGCAGGCAGAAAGCTTAAATATTAGTAGGGATGTGTCTGGAGAGGGTGTTCAGCAAGCATTGTTAAAAATGTTAGAAGGAACGGTGAGCCTCTGTTTTCTTTTTGATGCTCTTAATGTATGTAGTGATGTCAAGTTCAAAATATTTCCGCAAGCATTCAATCAAGCTTTTGAGGATTTTCCTAAAATTGATCATTATTCAAAAGGTTTTTGTTGGTACCACTTAACCTTTAGCTTAGGCCTTTTATGAACTTCAAGGCATTTTCAAGATGCTAGTAGCAAGATTCATAGTTGCTTTGAACTCAGTGACGCAAAGAGCCAAGGTCGACTAGAACTTATCTCATACTTAGCACCAAGATTTGTCAAAAGACTCATGAAACTCAAAGTAAAATATAAAGAATTTAGAAGTTCAGGAGTAAATGCCTTGTTCGTATAATTCCACAAGAAATTAAGTTCAAAGGACATCAAAATAATCGTGTTTGTAAAATATGTACTGATTAGCAAAACCTAAAATAAATAAAAATAAAAGACTGAAGAACAACTCTGTGCATTGAAATCTGAAACTCTGGAATTCAGAAAGTTTAAATATTGAAGTTGTTGAAACATTTTTCAATCCACTGCTAAATCTGTTTCTATCAATCAGAACACCCTTTCCCCTTGTAGATTGGTGTGGAAACAGTAAAACTTGAGTTAATAAATTTTTGTCATTTCAGGATTTTATATGTTGCCAGCCATGCTTAATCTTTTGACTCAGCAAGTCTTTTGGGGAGTGGTTGAGTTTTGGCTACGTCTCCTGAGACTCACTTGTCTTGGCAAGTCTCTACAAACTTAGAAACCATTGGTGCGTCCTTATTGAGTGCCAATTCCAAACTGTATTTGCATGGTCAATCATAGATCTTGTTTGGAGTTGTGACTCTGACCTGAGACAATTTAAGTCTGGTTACTGAAACATGTCTACACATATTCATATTAATTCTATTCAGAATAAATATGTTAAGAGATAATATTACCTAACTAAACTGAAAATTAGAATATCTGGAACTTGGTGACCAATCTCTCCTAACAAGTAAATCTACATAGCCTGGAAAGTTCATTGAGAGTCTTTTACTTAACATATCTGAAAGAAGGATGCTAGACAATTATAGCATTATCAAGGGAAACTTCTGTGTCTTTTAAAGCTAAAACAGTCTCTGAAGGAATTTTTTAACCTTTTATCCACATCATAGGAACATATGATGTATATTGTCTGGTTTGCATTTTTCCTAAGGAGAATTTATTAACACAGTTTTGTTCTCCTCCATTGGGTGCAGTAGTGCACTGGGTTTCCACATGACAAGCACATGCTTCTTAAAAATACACGATTCCCATCTTTTTTGTTTGGTATTAACTCACATTGAAGACTGTTAAATTTTTAAAGTGACTTCAGAACGATTGCCTACTTGTGTTGTGTTAAAGGCTATCAGGCACTAACCTGTTGCTTGCTCCAGGAGATCTGCACTTTGTTGAAAATTTCTATATCAGTCAACTTTGTTGTTCCACTGATTTAAAAAAACAGTGCAAGGAATTGTAGTTTATTTGATGTGGATAAGGTATTTACTTTTTGATTGAAATGAGGAAAACTAGTATCGGTAAATTTCAGTATGAGATTGTGCAAAATGACAATCTTAAAAATGTATTTTACATCCAAAAACAGATTCTGTTAGAAAATCCAAATTGTATTGATATTGAACTGTGTTGCCAATTTGTGCTGGCCCCGTGCTTATTCATTAATGCCATTTTGAGATCTTCTTGTTCAAGGGTCAGCCTTATCTGTCACAAAAGTGGCCCTGGTTTGGTGTGCTTCATGACAAATGTTGTGAGTGTGCTGTGGTGCTTATTACCTCATATGGATGTGAAGAGGGTACACCAAACTTGTATATGTCAAGGGTACACAGGGATGTGTCCCCTGCCATTTTGCAGGTGTCCCTGTACCGAGGATGTTCTGAGATGCTGAGAGTCAATACGCTTCAGAATGCCCCCCCTGCCATTCCCTAACCTTTGCCTCTGCTAGGATACATGCAGGGAACACCGCCATCCCCCTTCCAATAAAGTAAAATATTAAAAAAAATAAAAAAATTTCTCTGTAATTACACTGATAGGCATTCTACTATGGTAGCAAGGCATGGAGCATCATGTTGTTACAGTGCATTTAAAATACAAAACACAGTTGACACATTTAAAAAAACAAAACTAAAACTACAGCTGACATAATTGAATATAAAAGTAAAACATAGAAATATAAAATGAATTTAAAGCAAAACAAAAAACTGAAAATCCAAATCAAGTCAAATAAATAAAACAAAAACTATAAAAAAACAAAAAACAAAAATTATTAAATTAAACTTTTAAAAAGTAACATATAAGTATATAATATTTACTACACTTTTCAAACTAAAAATGAAACAAAAGAATTACCAAAAAATGAATGGTGGCTTTTATAAAAGTAAAATCAAAATTTACATACAAAAGTGAAATAGCTCTTCACAAGGTAAACAATGCGATAAAATAAAATAATTCTAAAATAATTTTTTTTTATGCGCATGTAGTAAATAAAATAATTATAAAGTAAAATAAAATAACTCTTAAGTAAATAAAAATTAAAATAACTCCAGATTGATATCTTTTCCCATTTTTAAGATAAATGTATTTAAGATATCTATACTTGTAGGCAACACAAATGCAATTATTGGTGATGCCCCAAACTTCAAGATTTTTTGTTTGACTGCAGTATATTGCACTTGTCAATTCTTACTCAAAACAGATGGAAATTACTTCAAGACTTTGAAGTCCTGAATTTTCATTTAACAAATTAACAGACATGAGACAGCTCTGACACTTGAGGCAGAAAATTTGTTATAGTACATACTGGAGTTATCTGACTGGACATTCGTGTAGAGCAGACAAAGATGAATGTGAGAACACTTTTTTTGCAGCTAAGCAAAGTGGAACCTGTGTAAAGATTAAAAAATCCCTAAAAACAGAGACGCCCTGTGTCCTAACTGCTGCAAATTTTGTGACGTGTGCCTTAGTTGCTGAAGATGTAGAGTTATTACCCCTAGCAATTGGTGTACAAGGGAAGGACTGTGAAGGTGATTTTCAAAGTCATGGACCCTGCAATCCAACTGTCATTATTGGAAGAATAATCAACACGAAGAAAAAATTGCGATATTTTACTCTAGTTTTTACAAACGAAAGATCTGTTTTTTAACATTATTAGAATTATTATTCCGTATCCATAAAAGGCGCGATAAGCTTCAACCTCCAATTGTGACTGCAAGATTGATCACAATTAAACTGACCTATTATTCTTGGAGATATTTGTTATCTTTCCCATTTATGAGGTAAGTTTTATTGAAAAAGGAAACCCAATACATTTGATGCATAAAAAAATACATTGAAAGTGAAAATCCAATTACTATAAAGTATAATGCATAAGAGATGTAGGGTATAATTGGTGGACTGAGTTGAACCCTATAGTATAAGATAAATAAATACAAATCTATCATATGGCTTGGATGTCAGCCTTGTGGTGCACAATCTAAAAAATAAAAAGAAATATGATATGGACTGAACAAGCAACATTATTGAAAAAGCTACATTATTCAAAAGCTCTAAATTTAAAGTTCTGAATCAAACACCTCAAACTTAAAATGTTCAGTGTTTCATGATGTAGGAGCATCTTGTGCAAACTGGCAGTCAGCATCATCAAAAAGAAAAAAGTTTTGTTTTCTTTGTTTGTTTGGCTTTCTTGGTATGATGGAGGATATTTTCTACCTGTAAATCAAATTCAAATTCTTATTCAAATTCTTTCCCCTTCCAAATGGGTATTCTATATGTATGGGATACTTCACTTTAATTACAACTTGAAGATTTGCATGCAAGTGCCTAGATGGAGAGATTTGAAGAGGAGTTGAAGTCGAGTTAGGGGAGAGTTTGAATTTGCATGATTCACCTTTTTAATACATGTTCATATGCTTAATCCATGCACTCATGTGATGAAAAAGTTCCAAGTTGAGTTTGAATCTTTCATGCCACTTTGAGAAGTCGTGTCTGTTAGAATTGGCTATGGAGATAGCCTACCAAGATCTAGAGGCCAAATGGAAAGCACAAGAGAGAGAATATGAATACGACAAGAATAAACTGTATTCTTATCAATTATGATTCATTTGATGTGTTGTGTAGTAGAGACCCTTTGGTTATATAGCTAAGGTAGGATACAAGATGTCATAGGATTATGACAAGTGTCTTAATCATATGACATGAGACAACTAATCACAACTACCTAGGTTCACATGTATTACAAGTCAAAAGATAAGATAACAACTAATGACAACTAACACCTTCTAGAAAGATTATTTCCTAGGACCTCATTAAAATTAACATGTAAATAAGCCCCCTTGTAATGAATTAACTAGGTGCAAGACTTTATTTATACCAACACCCCCCCTTAAGTGCAACTTAGGGAGTAGCAGATTATTATGCAAATGACACAAAGATGCAACGATGGGTTCCAACCACTAGGCCATGTTAGGTACCCATGTACAATGCAAATAAATCTCTCACAAATAGAGAAAAGGAGAAAACCCAGCTCTTAATGAAATGCTCTCCATGATGCATGAGAAGGCTAAAACCCCATGTGATGAAAAAGACCCCCCCATAAGAGAGAAGAAGAAGAGAGACAAGGCAGCCCCCCCTCAATGGTGAGTCTCTTGCAATGTTAGAAGCTCGACATTGAATGCTGAAGATGATCCAATCTTGTCGAACAACGCTCCTCCCCTTAGGAAGAAACAAAACCATGGATGTATGCAGGATGTCAAGAATATGGATGATGTCTCTGAAGCATGCTCAAGTTTCTCCATGTTGATGCCGAAAGCTGACACACTCCAAATAGGCGTTCTAGGCCACACTGCTGAAGAGGACAATCTAGAATCTAGTAGAGATGAATGTAGAACACAATCCAAAGACAAGGATACCTCCTTTGAAGACAAAGAAGCCTTCTCCAAATATTGTCCAAAAGTATCCACACTCACGTCAAATTGCAAAGAATGATCATGTAGAGATTGAACAAGAGGTTCAAGGTGTTCCCTCGCAACAATTGAAGAAGGATTTTCTCCATCAAAGAGAAGATGAATGTCATCAATGATGTCTCCCAAATCTGCAATATGGGACTCATAGAATAAACCAACAATGTCTGTCAAGTACTCATCCCAAGTAGCTATCTCTGGAAGACTATGTATGTTCTGCGGCACTGAATCACAAGAAGCCATATTTGTAGCAACACAAGCATCATCAACTGCAATAGTAGATGGAGGAGATGAAATGCATGACTCAAGAACTGGATCTGATGTGAGAACTCCCAAGTTCAAGAAGCCAAATGTCTCCTCTAAATCATGGTTCATACTTGAAATGTGATCAACAACCGAAGGAACAATGTCACCATTAGAAGCAAAATCTGCAAAGGTATACAACCAAGATGAATGATCAACCACCCTAGTAGCAATGATTCTTGACTTCCAAGTCTCGAATGATCACTGAATCAGGTGTGAATTCCACAGTCCTCCCATCTCCACCATGTGTAATTTGATATATGGAAAGAAGATTGTTCGTCAAATGAGGAACACACAAAACATCCTGGAAATTGTTGTCCCCAAAACTAATAGACCCTTTCCCATTTACACTCATGTATGTATTGTTTCCCATCAATATAGGAGACGTAGTACAAGGCTGAAAATAAGAGAATATAGATTGCGAAGATGCCATATGATGAGATGCTCCTGAATCTATAAGCCATCTCCCCAATCCATTACCTGAAAGAGCACAAAGAGCATGTCCTTTATATTCTGATGTAGATGCTTGACCTTTGTCCTTTGACTGTTTTGAAGAAGAAGGAGGTGATTCAAACATTCTAGAAGGCAAATCAATGTGATTCCTTTTGAGAAGATTTTTCAACTCATCAATATCCTTCTTATAACAATAGTTTTCTTCATGTCCATCCTTCTTCCAATATGCACAAGTAGGCTTCTCCTTCTTAGATGATTCTCCTTTAGAGGGTGAGAATTCTGATTCTTTATGTGGCTTGTTCTTTTTCTTCTTTTGCTTCTTATCAATATTCACTGATTCTTTTTGTACCTTAGACTCACTAGCCAATAATGCTTGTGACTTGGAAGACTTGATTAGACCCATGTTTATTAACTTAGTTTCCTCTTGGATTAGGAGATTTGCAAATTTATCAAACTTAGGATCAACATATGATGCTCCCATTGAAAGTCGATGGGTATGAAAGCCAAAAACAAACATTGAATACTCAAAACCAAGCTTGGATAACACATTCATAATCAATTGTAAATCCTCCTCATCAATGCCGCATTCTTTCAACTGTGTTCTTAGTTGCTTAGCTTTGGAGATGTAGTCTTGGATGTGGTCAAAACCTTTAGGATCAAGATTCATCAAATCATTATCAATCTGATATCCCGTAATCTTATCTGTCTTACCATACAATTTTTTAAAAGCCTCCCATGCCTCTTTAGGTGTTTTACATGATTCAACATGAAATTGCAAATCAAATGAGACTAATGAACATATGCATCCAAGTGTTTTCTCACGATCAATCTCCCATCTTGTCAATTCTTTAGCATTAGTAGATTGAGAAATGGTTTCCTTTAGATGACCTATTAGACCTTTTCCCATGAGATAGTTCCATACTGATTTTCTCCATGTATCATAATTATGTGGAGTTAGGAGTTCAATTTGAGATTTCCCTATTGCAAGAATACAAACCAAGCAAAGAAAGCAACCAACCATTGCAAGATTAACCCCCCAAATTACTCAATCATGAAACACCCCCAAGCAATATCTGATTTGTAGCACTTTATACTTAGTGTGTTTACAGATGTCACTTGCCAAAAACAAAGAAGTGGTCTTGATCTTGGTACATGCAAATTGCCAAAAATAGGCCACAGGCTCAAACTGATTACACCACTGGAAAGTACATGAAAAAATATGCACTTTCAAAAAAAATTTCACCCAAAAATGTTATCGTAGGAGCAAGATATGAGCTCCCAAAGTTCCCAAATTGAGGACGAAACCAAAAACCAAAATCTAGATACCAAAACCAAAAACTGATTGCACCACCGTGTAGAACACGAAAAATTAGCCCAAATAATTTTTTTTTTTTCGAAAAAGGAGTCAAAATGAGCAAGATATCTATGTTTGAAAATCAGCTTCCAAAACCAAATTGCAAACCATGAGGGGGGCAATTTTTTTTTAGACTGTCGACATATTGCTAACGTCAGCAATACACTAGGCTAAATTTGACGGCCCAGTGCCCGTCAAAAAAGAATATACTCCAGCCCCTGGAATATTTTCATTTCCCGAGCTTAAAAATGATGCCTATATGGATGTCATGTGGTCGGCAGAATCTAGGGAAGAATATTCGCCTGTCGAATCTTTCACCAACTAATTTTAAAAATTCATTCGCTGGATTTGATTAAACCTTTGCTGAGTATATTTTATTGATGCCGATTTGAATTTTTAGGCATCGAATTTTTTGTGGACATCAGAGACTTTGGAAACCGCCGGTGGGGGCCATGTGGGCCGCGTGGCGGTGCTGATTTGACCTGCTGAATTGATGTGATGTGGGCTTTACCAGGAGGGTACAGTACTCTGTGAATAAAATCCGCAGAAACTTTTGCCTTCTTTTTTTTGATTTTTAATATAAATCTTTCAGGAAAAAATCAAATCGATATTGTTAGATTTTTTATAAAAAAAATTTCAAAAAATTTCTTAGTCAAAAAATCAAATAATATCGATTTTTATAAATCTCTTATTCTTTTATAATTGCAACTTGGAAAAGTTTCTTTTTCATGCACCATATTGAAGATTTTAAGGAAGTTGACCATGGGATTGGTTAAGGGAAGAGATTTATGACGCTTATTGTAGGTTGAAAGCATTTTTTAAGTTATGGAGGCATCATATGCAGGTTATAGAAGATCAAATGTAAATACGATGTCAGTTTTCTGCAAGACTAGTGCCTTGTTTGGCATTCTATGTTAGATATTAATGTTTTGTGGTTAATTTAAGTTGTAGGTTGCTGTGGGAAGATGTGATTAGTGAAGTATCAGTTTTACAAGGGGAGATTATGTCAAAGTTTGCTTGAATAAAATGGGTTGTAATATTGTTTGTTTATTGACAATAAAATCAGTAGTTTCCTGAACATTTGTCAATGAATTGTTTCCAAAAGTTGCATTGTATTGTGGATAGATGAGAAATATTTATTGGATGTGTTGGTTCAAAAATTTAATTGTTTGTGAGAGTGGATTATTTCTGATATAAAGCAGCGAGTTTTGTGATTAATTTAAGTTGTAGGTTGCTGTGGGAAGATGTGATTAGTAAAATATCAGTTTTACAAGGGGAGATTATGTCAAAGTTTGCTTGAAAAAATGGCTTGTAATATTGCTTGTTTATCAACAATAAAGTCAGTAGTTTTCTGAACATTTGTCAATGAATTATTTCCAAAAGTTGCATAGTATTGTGGATAGATGAGAAATATTTATTGGATGTGTTGGTTCAAAATTTAATGGTTTGTGAGAGTGCATTATTTCTGATATAAAGCAGTGAGTTTGGATTTGAGATATTTTTAATTGTTGTGCGAGGTTTCAACTTGTTTAGAAGTCCATTCGCTGTCTAGTTTTGGCAATTTTATGTCCTGAAATTTGGTGGGAGAGTAGAGACCTTTGGTTCAGTTTGAAGGATCTTAAACAGAATACGTGAAGCCTCTAGTAGAGTGTTCTGATTTATTGCTGCAAAGAAAAGTTTGCCCTTCATTGGGACCTCTATTCTTGGATGCTTCATTTCAGTTTGTTTATTTGTCTATTGACTTGTGTGAATTCTCAATTTAGCTCTAATGTTTCATAATATGGTTATTTTATATTTATTTTTAATAGCCATCCCTTGCCGTCCCCATAAAAAGGTGTCCCATCCCCTGCCATCATGGAAACATGTTTCCCCATTTCTTGCCATTTCTGTCCTAGAAACTTGGCGTAACATAGGTATATGCTTTTATTTTTTAGGCTATTGAATTTGAAGATTTAAATAAGTAATTGAAAATATTTAGTAGCTTTTTCAGATATAGATGAAATTGGGCTCATGCAGTTTAGAGATAGTTTACTCATGTATGTCTCTGTGTCTAGCTGATGCAAATTAGAGCCTTGTTCTTTTCGGTGGTTTATTGATTTTGAAACTGTGTAATTTTTTGAAGTTCTTTTAACCATCGGTTGGGATCTTTGGCACTCTATTCCATGTCTTAAGCATAAGGCCAACTATTATTTATGGGTTAATTAATTGCTTCTTTGTTTTCCATGGGAGGGGCATATAAATACCACGATCTGTGTGTATCTATTCTTTGGAATTTACCCAGTACTTGCACCTGGCTTTGCTCCTTGTGGTATGCTGCACCTAGAATTGGACATGGTATATCACGCAAAATATCACTTTAGATTATTTTTCAGGGATTTGCACCTTGAGTTCTGCTATGAAATCACCACATGGTATTTTCTTTTTCTTGAAATAAAATTGCCTCCAGTCTTATATAGGGAGAATTTGATTTTAACATTTCCTGTGCTTTAAGTAGTGAAGTTTTACTCCATTTTCTGTTAAGTGGACACTTAGTAATTCTGGTCAGAAGACATAAGTATATCATTTTGGTTCCATTTAATATCTGGTCAAGGGCTTTCCTTTTAAAATCTAATATTCTAATTTCTACCTAAGTTTAGTGGTCTGTTTTAGAACAATATTGAATATATGGCTCCCTTTGTCTCTATTTTTTTTTTCTCATCTGATTATATATGCATGCATATGCATCTTTGCTTTCCTTTGGTTATATTAGAAAGATATGATTATATTATTGTGTGTTGAGAAATTTATATTGGAAAACTGTTTATATTAACTAGGTTGTAAACGTCCCTGAGAAGGGGGCTCGCAAGAATCCTCGTGCTGATCAGATTCAGGTGCGTTTATTTTACATTTAGAATATTTTTTACATTGATCTAGTTAATTATATGTATTATAAATTCATAGATTTTGTTTGCCATTGTTTTAATACACACAAAATCTTCTCTTTTGGATCATACCTAGACAATTTTAAAAGTCAAATTATAAGTAGGGGCAAAGCAGGATAAATACAAAAGATATTCTATTTTTGTATTGTAAAGCCCAATTGTAAATGTTTTGCATTGTTGGATATCAAACCTTTCCAGTTTTTGGCTACCTTGTCCTGCAGATAGATACAAAAGATATTCTCTTCATTTGTGGTGGGGCATTTGTGGACCTAGAAAAAACTATCGCAGAAAGGTAGCTTTGCCTATACTGTTGAGCAAACTGTTAGGGTCTGCTTTTTAGTATTTTAATTTTTTTTCTATTTAACTTTCTAACTCATTCAAAATACTAGACGGCAAGATTCTTCTATTGGCTTTGGAGCACCTGTACGTACAAACATTAGGTCCAGTGGCCTGATGAATACAGCAGTTACATCATCTTTACTGGAGTTGGTAAATGCTTCTCATTTTGAACAGCCATGTTTGAATAGTGTCTATTTGTTTGACTAGCATATGCAAATTGTGTTTCTTGAAACACGAATTCTCTTTGTTGTTTTAAGCATTTCTAAACTTGTTGATCTACACAGGCAGAGAGTAGTGACTTAGTTGCTTATGGTTTGATACCGGAGTTTGTCGGTCGGTTCCCTGTATTGGTCAGCCTCTCAGCTTTAAATGAGGACCAACTTGTTAAGGTGACCCCTATAGTCTTTCTTATTACCTTTATAATAAGAAAAACAAACTCTGTTAGCTCATCCTTTTGCACTTACTTTGAGTACTTGAAATTTCAATATTGAGATTTTAGTTAATGCTTTTGACATGTTTGCACTGCAAAGAATTAGTTGTAATATGTATCACTTTTCTTCAGGTCGTTTTCTTCTTTTAAAATGATTCTTGAAATATTCTCATTAATAAAGAGCATCATGACAGAAACAACATGCCTGCTAAGTTCTTTGTCTTGTCTTTTTACCACAGGTTCTTATGGAACCTAGAAATGCACTTGGCAAACAGTACAGGAAGCTGTTTTCTATGAATAATGTAAGATAGATTGTGGATCATTCTTCCATTGATGTTTATTGAAATAGAGTTTGACAAGCTTAACTTTTATGCATGAAAATAGATTTGTTGGTGAGAAGTAATTTATAATTATTAGTGTGACATTTTTTATAGGTCAAGTTGCACTTTACAGAAGGAGCATTGCAACAGATTGCACAGAAAGCAATGGCTAAGAATACTGGAGCCCGTGGTTTACGTTCTATCCTTGAGAACCTTTTGACTGAAGCTATGTTTGAGGTAAATAATTTAGGCACTATTTATTTTTGAGGTGTGTTTTGGGCTATAATCAATTAAGCATTCTTGGAGATACTGAAATCATTATAGTTTTCATAAATTAAACTATCAACATCTTTTGGACTAGAGGAATTGGAATACATATTTGATAGACATATAGAACTGGATGGAAGCTAGTTCTTTCTCAGTTTGTGCCTATCTTGTAGTGGGGAAGGCATGTTTATGATATATATCCAACTGTAACAACACCATACGAATGGCAATGTTTCAAGGGCTTTGTGTTCATGGTTGCAAATTCTTATATTCATTTGTGAGAGTTTCACACTGAATATCCTTTGTGCTGTAAAAGTGAAGGTGTGGTTTTGAATAACTTCTGAAATTGAAATATGCAACATAATACTTTCAAGGATTATTCAGAAGCACCAGAATTTAATTCTGAAACAGAATTATAAGGGCTTCATTTACAATTTTAGAGTCTGTATTAGAATTTCTGAGAAGAGTAATTATGGCAATCTAACTAATGAATGAACATGGGTAGGGTCTTACTATTCTACCAAACAAGCATATCAGGAGAAAAGCATTCTAGCTATGATGGAAATGTAGCTAGAGGAATTGCAAAATTAACTAGAAGAAAAACTATGTTGCTGGTTCAAATTTGGGTTTTGGGTTTTGGGTTTGGTGGTTTGCTGATTTTTTCCCCTCTGGGTTGGTATGATTGGGTTAGGCCATACCCTATATATATTTATAAATGTTAAAAATATATAATATAAAAAAAAAATTAATGCAAATATTGTAAGGGGATATCACACTTGACATCAATTATCTAGGTTAAATAAATGAATACATTCAATTAAGATAAATTAACCTAGATGAAGGAACTGGGATTAATAACTGAAATAAATGCTAAATTGAAATAAGTTAAATGCAATACTTAGCTTGATAACCAATGATGGAAAAGTGATGTGCCAGATTTCAGAAATCAATTCTTCAGTGTTTTGGGTTTTTAGGATTGACGTGGACAATGATTGTTGTTTCTGCAAACTCACCGTTCTTCACCCTAGTTCACCTCTATGAGTATGGATCTGATCTCTGTGTGTTCAGAACTGATCTTTTGTGTAGACTTGAATTGATGTGTGTGAATCTGAATTAGCAAGAGGTGGCTTGATGTACTTAAGCTGCCTTAATTTCTGATATCAGCTTGTTGTAAGGATAGGTTCATAACACCTGTGGGGAATTTGTCGGATTGAAAGGTGCATGCTCTCCACAGTCAAATCCCCAGTGGATTGGCTCTACATTTCTAAGAAAAATATTTAAGACAAGAAGCTAGCATGCAATAGTCCTAGGATGATGTGCTTTTGGTAATTCTCTGATAAATGCTTTGAAAATGTTCTCATAACTACCCTATTGATAAAACTCTAGCATGCTTCTTGATAAGTCTTAGATGATTGTCGTTCATGATTTAAAATGAGTGAGTGAATGCCTATAAATGCAATATGACCAAACCCACAAATCGACACAATTTGCACTATGTTGGCTCACAATAACCAGTGAAGTGGTCAACAAGTTTTGAATTTCAATAACTTGGTGATCAAATTTGTGACTGCAGAAGTGACTTGGTGCAAGTATGCACCTGCAGATCTGATCTGGGGTGATGAAAAATAGGTCTAAGGATCAAGAATGCAAATCTAGGAATTAGTGATAGGAAGGATTGGGATATGGATGTAATGAGCCAATTTCATGCACAATCATGCATCTATGACACTCTAATCAAAGTGGGCCCATAAATATAATGGAAAAGAGCGTAATTATGCAATTTTCATCACATTACATTTTACCCTCACTTTGACGTGCATGGGAATTACTAGGTGGATGCATAACAAAGTTAAACAATTGTTAACATGTAAATTAAATATTATTAGACACTCAAAAGGATACTGATCTGTATAAAGTAATCGACCATTCTTCATTTTTTCTTATCATGAGTGCTCCATTAAAACTTGGAAAACAGAGACAAGCATGCAATGAATAGCATTTGTTGCTCATTCTGAGATGCACAAATTACAACTTGCTTCAAAAACCAACTATCCTTAAAAGTAGTATAAATATAGAAGAGAAGGTTAAGAGATTCCATTTTGGAAAAGTGATACAAAGACTTAACTATGTGGAAAATAATTGAAGCAGTGAGATGCAAAAAATCTTTGATCGTGAGGAAGAAAGGTTTGACTCTACATATAGTTTGGAGTTTGGTAAATGCTCCTTTCAAGGTGGGAATGACTATGAGTCTGTTACTGTACAACACAACTCACAAAGGAATGCTAGTGATATATATGCCCTCCTTCCAATTGTTTGTGTACATAGGTAGCAAGGAATTCGAGGAGAGCAGAAAAATATATAAACATGTTAAAGCATGTAACATTGTAAAAAATATCATGATGTAAGTGTATAAGTTAGAGATAATTGTGAAGGCACGACAAGGTTGCACCCAATATAGGCAAATGTTAAAATATAAGTATGGTAAAGCATGAAACAAAGTAAATGAGTGTTGTCATTTGATAATCATGTAAGCACATAGGTTAAAAAGATAAGCATTGAGGCATGTGAAATAAGATTGCCCTCAATATAGGCAAATAATAAGATAATGATGGCCTCAAAGGTTGTGCAAAGGATCATGGAAATATGAATAGGGTAGAAAAGATGTGGGCGTGACAAGGGTCATAACATGTAAGCATAGGATCTAAGCATGATAAATATCATAGAAATAAATATATGGGCACGACAAGGGTCATAAACATGAGATGTAAGTGTGATAAGGATCATAAACACGATGTAAACATGATGATAAGGAGCATATTCATAAAATCATGATAAAGATAAACATAATAAACATGGGAAGCAACATCATAATCATGGAATATAAGAAGCATTGGAACATCATGAATTATGTAATATTGGAACATAACTAGGAACATGTGAAAACGTAAAGTGGTAGACATGGAACATAAGGACATAAAAGAAGGCACATAGAAAAAGGCTATAGGAGCTAGATATCATGCAACATAAATAACATAGACATGGAACATAAAAGCTAAAGGAAACACATGATGACAATAAGGAAATGCCCTCCAAGCGGGAGACAAAGCATAAGACATAATACAAAAGGTGAATTGAGAATAGGAGAAACACAACAATTATGACATTAATGACATAGATGGTGAAAAACACAACAATCATGGCATATACAAAAGGCCAAAGTGTAAGAACACATAAAAAGTAAAAGCTAATATAAATATATAGATAAGTAAAGGATAACAATGCTCAATGCCTCATGAAACATATTCAGGGGGATTAGCCTCCACAAGGTCATCATTCTTCCAAAACATAGCATCATATTCTTTTTCCTCAAGCGCATGACTTTCTTCTTCAATTACTTGTGTTTCCTCTTGATAAAAATTGATACTTTTGGTGTACACATTGTCAATAGGTGGAACTTGGAAGTATAGGAGCTTCTTGCTTTACCCATTTCTCTTGCTTCTTTGGTGGTGGTCCTATGGAAATATTTTGTATTTGTTGAACCGTGGAATTTTGCTTTGGAATCCATAAAGTAAAGTCTTTAGCATGAAAAATTGGTTTTTGCAATATAGGTCTTTCATCCTTCTTATTTAGAATAGGGGTTAGGTAAAGTAGGTTGATATAATCATGTGCTATCTTAGCTTTGTCTTCTTCTTGCGGGCATGAAACACCAGGTTTTGCAACATAGGTTCCTTATCCTTCTAAGGCAGAATAGGGGGTAAAGTAGGCTTGATATGGTCATGTTACATCTTAGCTTTGTCTTTTTCTTTCCTTTGTTCGTCTAATCTCTTTTTATATACATCACAAGGTTTTTTAACTTTCATAAGGAGGTTCCTTGGGGGTGTGTATGTAACTATTCAAAGTAAAATGACCCATCTTAGCAAGAGGCTCATATGGATCTCATGTAATCTTTACAGTTCTCCCCACATGAAAATATTTTAACACATTGATGTACAATGTATGGAGAGCCCCCAAGTGCTCATGACATGGTCTACCAAGAAATATGGAAAATCTATACAAAGTAGAATAACATGACATAATATTTGTACTTCCTTGGTACCCACCATAAAAGGTAAAATGACACAACCGAAAGTGTGAACCAATACTCCATTAGTCATTATCAATGATACTCCTAAATGAACATAAGAATCTGGCCTCAAGTGTTCATTATCTAACAATTCTAAAGAACATATATTGAATTGATATGTAGCATCTATGAGAATGCCACCAATAAACCCCTCATGTATTTGACCTACCTCATATGATGGACCATGATGGTTGTTTTGTAGGGCTTCCTCATTCAAAAATGTGATCAATGGAGTAGGGTGGGAGGAATAAAATGTATCTCTAGACTGTATTGTACCCAGAAAAGCATCCATTTATGAATATGCATGAGAATCAATATGGCAATCATCCATGGTAGCTCTTTTAACATGTATATGATCCATAGCAATAGAATCTTGCCCATGAGATGTATTGGTGTTATTAGATTGAATAGAAAATGGATTAATATAAACCTTCAAATTTTGATTAGGGGGAAAAACCAAATGATTGCTCCCATTATTGACACCTTCAATATGAATCATATTATTGTGAACCAAATCTTGCATGTTATGTTTCAATGCCATGCAACCCTTTTTGCAATGTCCATTAACTCTATTGAGTTGCAAACTGCACTTTCATTGTAATTCTTGGATAGCCCTCTAGCTGGATCTAATGGTCATATAGGTGGAAGTAATCAATTAAAGCTCAATAAACTTTGAATCATAGTGTCTAGGGGCTTTTGTATCTTAGTAAACTTCCTAAAAGTTTTAGGTTTAAAAGAAGGCACATTGGAAGTATTAGCCACTGGATGCACGTTTTTCCTTTGTTTCCTTAGAATCATTACCCTTTTAAAAGGTATTGGACTTCTGGAATTTTGAAGGGTAAGAGGATGTAGAAGAAGATATCCATATTCATGGGCATTGATGCAAGTGATTTTAATTCAAGATTCTTTAAATGAGTGCATATGCTTATAAAAGAAGGAAAACTACTAAAGTGCACATTGTTCTCGATAGGAGTGAGTCCCTCAAGGAAAATGGTTTGCAGCTCATCGTAATCAAATTGATGTTTTAGTTTCCCATATTTAGTTAAATCAGTCACAGTTGTTTCCAAGCCCATACTAACATGAAAGTGTCTCAAGAAGGCCATAGCTAGCTCATCAAAAGTATATGGATAGAACCAGGAGATAAATAATACAACCATCGAAACATAATCTCTAAGGTTCATGGAAACAACTTAGGTAAGACTCAATCCTCATATACAAAATCTAAACATTCAACATTGAAAGTTTTTAAATGAACAGGAGGACAAGCTTTGCCATGACTCGACTCAAATTTAGGTGCTCCAAAGTCTGTACACAATGAATTTGTAACAACCTCAAATGCAAGTGGTGTGTGATGTGGAGGGTTGTATGTAATGGAATCTTGTTCAGCATGCATGCTATGGACTTTCTTCTTAAGTTGATCAGAGTCTTTGAGTAGTGTATCCAATGTAGGGGTAGAAGTAATAGTGGTGTGAGGAGCATGGGGAACTATGGATGAAGTATATAGAGTATAATGGGAAAGGAAGTGATAAGGGAAAGCCATGTCCATGGTAGGAGGGTAGAGTATGGTATGGAATGAGCAATGAAAGAGGGTATGGAATGGGATATGGTGCTAGGAATGAAACAAGTGATGGAAGTTGGGATGACCATGGTGGATGTAGGGATGGCACTAGAAGGATGGGAAGAAGAGGCAATGCTAGTGGTGGATGTAGCAAGAGTAGAAGGAACACTAGGATTGTGTGTTGTCATTGCACTAGTAGGAATATCATGGAAGATAGCCATAGGTGAATTGATAGTAGAATGGGAAGGAGGAGGTGTGGATATGAATATCTCCATATAGGTAGGTATAATGGGAGGAACAAACATCAAGAGATATGCCAAACTTTGGGACAAAATTGGGAGGAAGTTGTAAAGAGGATACACCATTCAAATAACTAGAAGGGATCACTTTAGCATCAATGCCTTGAAGTACTTCCAACTCAGATGGTTTCGTAAGTAATAAATTATTGAAAATTTAAACCAAAGTTTTACAACCATTCACCTCAGCTAAACTTGTAAGCTTGTGCAAGTTATGGTTATTTAAAGTGTGCATGATTATAATCTTCAGCCTCGTTTCCAATCATAAGAGAGAACAATATTTATGGAAACGGAATCTTTTTATAGCCCACGATACTGGGCAATTTGTTTTTGGGTCCATACATTGCTTATAGTATATGAGAACTACCCCATACTCCTAGTATGTTGGAGGCACCTAACTGTGCTTCTAATACAAGGTGTAAATACCCTACCCCCTGCAGAATTTGAACTTGTGACCTCTCTCTTAAGAGTACAAGTTCTCCACCATTAATCCAACTCAGGTATAGATTGAGCCATGTGAAGATTAAAGTGAGGGCATCTCCTTGAGGGAATGTGAGGACAAAAACTAGGTCTTGGCATGCAAACAACACACAAAACCTTAAAGGCCAAAAGAGAGGTAAGATTTGAGTAAAAATCAGAAAAAAAGAAGTAAACACTCAGATCTGAAAATAAATCAGCAAATGAAATCCTAGAGTCAAAATCAAGGATGACTAGGAGTGGGGGAAAACAAGATTAATCAATGGACATGATACCCTAAAGGAAAGATATAGCTATGGATTACAAATAAAAGAGAGCTCAAACCCTGATGTGTGTGGATGTCGCCTTTGTTGTTTTTTGTAGTTTTACAGTGATCAAAGGAAGCTTTCAAAGTCATTCATCACAGTAGAGAAAGGTAGTTTGTTTCAAAGAAATTTGCCAAGGCAGGAGATCAGGCATGCACATATAAGTGGAGAAGCAATTTCAGAGAATTAAAGTTTGATATCCCATTGTCGGGGGTGCGCATGAAGGAAATGACATTTCAAAGAACAAGGTCAAATTTGTGTTTTAAGGGATCCACCTGTATGAAGCAGACAGAGGTATATTGTTGGAGGAAATAATTTAGACTATCAAGTGCACAGCTGATATAGAAGAATAGGTTTCAATTTCCAAACATCTGATTTGTATGTATTATTGTGTGCTGATATAAAGGGAATGTTGTCAACAATTTCATGTCTGAAATTGCATTGAGAAGTATGCCCTTGATTGAAGAAAAAGAAGTTCAAACTTCATGTTCAAAATTACACTGTTAGGTTTGTGCTTGACAAGGCTGAATGCTTTTTTCATTATCAAGATTCAAAATTACATTGGTAGGTGTGTACTATATAAGGGACTGGGAAAGTGAAGTCCAAATACAGCTTTTGCATGTAAGAGCACACAACATGGTAGAGGAAGATCTGTTCAAGGATCGAAAACTCAAATTTGCATACATAGGCATGCACATGGTAAAGGAAAATAGGTATACAAAGTCAAAGCAAGGATTTGCATGTGTAAGCATGCTCCTAACTGAAGGACTATCTATTTGAAGATCAAGTTTGATTTCACATAGACAGGTGCACAACATTGTAAAGAGGATTTTGTTTCAAAATTTGAAAATAATATTCATGAAGACAAGCGTGTGCATGTCTAAGGGGGAGCAGATCAATAAAATTGAAAATATCTTGCATTTATGAACATGCACCTTGGTAAAGGGAAGACAGGTCAATGGATTTGAAGTAAAGTTTCCAACCGATATTAGTGTGCGCCTATTATAGTGAGATGGCTGACCAGTATAATGTATGAATAAGATGTGGTAATCTAAGTTAAGAGGAACACCTACATATAAATTGCCGACCAGGTTCATTAAAAATGGAGCAGAACATATACATATCAACTTTCTCTTCTTACAAGTTTAGGCAGTCATGCATGAGTAGATACACTTTTCTATATACATATACATATACATATATGTGTACATATACATATATGTGTACATATACATATATGTGTGTGTGTGTGTGTATCTACTCATCCATGACTGACTAAACTTGTAAGAAGAGAAATTTGATATGTGTAGAAGGTGGTGCCTTGTTCCCAGCATATGTATCTACTCATGCATGACTGGCTAAACTTGTAAGAAGAGAAATTTGATATATGTAGAAGGTGGTGTCTATTCCCAGCCATTGTGATTTTTTTTGAAACTCAATAAATCTGCTATATATAGTGGTGGCCAGCAGTACAAGGAGATCTTTTAAAAATATTAGAAATCAGAAGTCTTTCATCAAATATCTTATCAGCAGAAAAGCAATAAATTTATTTCATCAGCAGTGATCTCATATCCGTTTTCAAGGAAGCATCAGGTGTTCAGCAACATTTCAATATGGTTTTCAAACATATGAGAATGACATAGGATTCTTACCAATTTGTGGAGGCTTGTATTCAAACCTAGATTGTATTGTTTTATCAAATTACCTAATTGGTAACAGTTTTCATAATATCAGCAAAAATGGCAACTGATTATAGCAGATTTTATTCTGAATTTCAGCAAACATGTAGAGTGTTTTGTATTATTAGTGAATGGGAGTTTGATTCGCAGACCGCTATTGATATTCCTTTCAAAAGGGCTTTGCCTTCCACCAAGCTTTTATTCAGATTCAAGCGAAGTTGACAAGAAGAAAAAAGGAAGTGAAGAAAGCAAGTCTGAAGAGGTGTTCCTTAAAGGTAATGGGCTAATTTGTTAGGGTTTTGGACAGCTAGTCATCATTACAAGATAACAGTTTGCTATCAAACCCTAGGGAATTTTCAGAGTATCTAAGGCTGCATGATGCAAGGGTTTGATGTAAGATCAATAGAGGGGGGCTTTCAGATTCAAGCTTCAGAATGTTAGAGGGGTTGTGATGATCAGAATGAAAAGCGTCATCAGAATCACCATTTAGAGTCGCCTCTCACCAGTTTATTTTTAGCCTGCACTATTTTAGTTGTCACCATTTTTGAGGAGATGAGCATATTCTGAAAATGCTATTTTTGCATTCTAAGTTTAGATTATCTGTTTTAGAAGAATATTTTTTTGATCTCTTATCATGCAAGAGATGTGAGTTCTAGTGTTAGTTTGTACTTTGTAGTAATCTTTACCAGTAGACTAACTAAAGAATGCCTGACTTCAGATTTAGAATTAGTGGATAGAATTTTATAATAAAGGTTGTATTGCATGCAAGTAGTTTGCTCCTAAGGTAGAAGCTATAGCTAGCTTTTTGATTTATTTCTCATGCAGAGTTTTGGAAACCTTAAATAACTAATAAGTGTTGTTTTCCCTTCAATTTCAAACAGTAATTTTCATACCCACTTGTTGGTGAAATTGTTGTTCGATGAGTTATTTTGCAGCTTTGCCTTTTGAGTCATTTGTCTTGTGAATTGGGTAAACTATAATAATTAATGGAAGCCTTGTGTTGCAAATCTACTAGAGGGAGGATTGTGGCTTTGTATGCAGTTCTTTGTGCTTAATTCATTATCTATTGTGTTTGTGTTCATTTCAATCCAATTTAGTTTTGCTTGTAAATTTCAATCTCTGCATTAAATGGAAGTTGCAAGCATTCAGTATATGTGTTAGATTTTTTTAATAGATGATCATAAAATATAAAATCTCCCATCCAGCGGGAACCACCACAAAAACACGCCTATATAAATCTGAAGTAGCAAGGACATATTGTCTAGATTAGGGTTTTAGGTTTTATTGCTGTTTACAGGAAGCTTGCCTATAAAATTCAAAGAGTGCTTCTATTGCACACCTGTTCCATTTTATGTCACACTCGAAGGTGTGAATTAAATTGCTAACAATGTCCACAGATGACCAATAATAGGTCAATGAGACTAGACTCTACAACTATTACACTGGTGAAGTACTAGGGCGAAAAGGGCCCTGGACATGAAGCAAACAAAATAAAGGAAAGAAAAGCAGGGAAACTATAAAATAGACAAGTGGGGGTAAATTTGCATGGTATACATAATCTAATTCCTATTATATATAATCATAATAATAAATGTGGTGTATCTAGGTATCCTTTAACAAATTTGGATTTGAACTAGTAATGTGGACCAGTATCACCACTGCAGTCTACTGTAAAGTCAAGTAAAATCTTTACCAATCTGTGAGCAGACTTCGGCTTCTAAGTCCCTTGGTTAATGTGTTAGCATCCTTCTCCTCTCTAGTACTAACATCTCTTAGAGATCCGTTTGTGTGTTTTGTGGTCTCCTTTGTCCTGTGATTATTGGCAATGTAAATTTGTTTTAAAAATAACTAGCTTGTTCTAAACAAAGTGGCATATCTCATGATTCGTTGGTTGAGCACTTCATTCCAGTGCAATATCTAACTAATTAAATAATGACTAGAAATTAAAATATATAGAGATTGTATTGCAACTTGTAAGTCGCCATTAGAAGATCTGCTTTATCAATAAACACCTTTGGGACCACCGATCTGAAGCACAGTCCTTATGCTTTGCAATACTTATGTGGAAGTAGATCTGGTGGGCTTTGCATCATTTGTGCAATTTGCAACACGAGGCATAGGATTATCTCACAATATACAATGCATATACCTCTTTTGCAGTGCATGCTTCTGAATCTTATACCATTCAATGATTGCCTTTGCTTAACAATTTCTGAATGCACACTTTTATATTCTAGTGATGTATTGTAATGGGAAGCGTGTAAGGAACATGTATCTCCATAGAAATGAGTTACAAAAATGTAAAACTTGTGCTTGAAATGCTTTAAGGTCGGCTAGCAAGTAGCTGAATTGTCAGACATCAAGGAAGCCTAAGATTTATCCTATTAGGCACACATGCTTAGCTTAATTGAACCTGGAGTGTTATATGTGCTACACTTCTGGCATTATATGGACCGAGCACATATCTTTTTGATATTCCTGCAATGATTTTTTTGACAATCAAAAGGCCCATTATATGGTAGCTAGTAAGAAAACATACTTGGAAGTATGGAGACAACTAAAAAGGACTCTTAACACAAAAATTAAAGGACCATCAATTAAACTGGGTTGAGCAGCATGGATTCAGAACATAGAACAATAACATTAGCCTGGATGAACGAAACTTTTCGAATATCAAACTCAGAGTAAAGAATAAAGGCTGAAAAACAATAGGCTGCCTTCAAAAGCAGAAAACTTCCTGGTGCTTCAAATGAATCAGGTGGAACAACCATGCCCAGATGAACCTAGTGGATGGGAGAGATCCACGTTTGAATGGACCAGGGATTTATGAGAGAAGGTTAGCGTAGCCTCCAAGGATGATATATTAACCAAATGTTTGTAATTACTGTTCAGAAAGAAGCCCCTGATGCATTGGGGAACATGAATTTCATAAAGGCCAGATGTTTCTGCATTGATTATTCACTTTCCCAAGGTCTATACATTACATTCTTTGAAACTTTCCTAGTTTTTTTATGATTTTGTGACACTGTTATATGTGCAATTTGAGTAGCTGACAGCTTGATGCCAGTGAGCTTGTTTGGTTGTACGTAAGTGCTCTGGCTTATCCAATTAAAGGACATGATAAAAAGTTGCAAAAGCATTGCTTAAGTTAGGCACAAAACATGCCCTTTATGATACATACAAATGGCATTTTCATACACCTAAAACAACTGTTCTATACATTGCAAAAATGTGCTAAAGATGTGAAAAGATAACTTGCTGCCAAAAAGACTGCAGAAAACATGTTGAGAAATGCTATGCTTCTGGAGGCTACTCAAGATCAAGTTTTTTGGATTGTGTATCTCACAAATGCTTCTGTACTATCTTTATATTTTTCTTACTAGCATTCCTTAGATTTTTTTTTGTTTCTCATCTCAGATACCTGAAACGACAGCTGGACACAGTAGAATAGATGCTGTTGTTGTTGATGAAGAAGCTGTATTATCTGTAAATTCGAAGGGACCAACAGCTAAAATCCTTCGTGGAGAGGGTTCATTGGAGCAATATCTTCTAGAACAAGAGCGAAATCATTCCTTGGTATGTTTTTTTGGAAGTATATGTATTTCTTTTGTATTGCCAAAAGTTTTTATATAAGGTGGATATTTGTCTTGTAGTTTCTTGCCCTTAAATGTTTTATACTGCATGAATCTATTTGAGAAAGAGCATTTTCACATCACATGGCATTGCCAGCCACGTCTACTTAAGTATTTATCCACATTATGTAAACAGAAATACAGGAAAGTTATTCATCATTTTCCATGTGCACTGTGAGTGTGTAAAGTGTAAACTGGTTGAAAGTGAAATGCTTGGAAAATTTAGTGGATTGAAGGCAAATAAAACAATTCCTTGATTAGTTGGTCTTCAACTACACAGTGTAAACTTGAAACTGTATCAATTTTAAATTTTTATGCCATGCCTATTTATTTTTATTTTGTCGAATAAATATCAATATTGCTCAAAGCAAAAACATCATTTCTTTACCGCCTTCATGATATTAAACTGCTGCGATTATAATTCAAATTCAAGCCCTAAAATCAAGTTAAAGGAAATATGGAAATATGATTTGTATGAAACATGATGCATGCTGTTTTTCTTTTGTTCCTTGAATCAATCTTCCAAAATATTGCCATTAAACACTTATACTAAATTGTATACTTTCTCAAGGTTGCTCGTTTCTCTGGGCATCATGATAGTGGAAACCTTCCCTTAATTTTGTTGTTAGTACAAACTTGCAACCTGAAGCAAATTAATGATCTATAACTTCTGATTTGGCAACACATTTGAAGCAAGATATTAGGAAATAATATGAAAATGTATGTTCTGCATGCTATGATAACATGAAAATGAAACAGTACTATCAAAGAACACATTCGATTAAGGTAGCTCTCAGTACGAACATGCACCCTGAACTAAATTGGAAGTCCGCTGCATCCACTTTCTTACCTGTTTGAAGCAAAATGACAGTGTATAATAACAAGATGTATTATACACATGCTTTGAGCAACTACTGATGGCTCTTTCAAAGTGAAATACTATCATTACGTGTGCTTTCCTTTTACTTGACAATTATTTCATCAATCAACTAACCCACCTTCATCAAGTAAGAGGACATCTCTGACTCTCTGATCTGATGGCCTGGATGTTAATATAGTGTCATGCAGAGGTCTGACGTGAACATAAGAATGAATAATATCAAATATCAATTCCTTAATTAACTACAGCATTCCATATATGTATATTAAGAAGGTCAAACTATTGAAAGTTCATCTTTGTAGTTCAATATTAAGTTATGCGATCAAAATTTTTTATTGAGAAAGTTGGAAATACTCTGATGTAGTACCCTCTAGAGTTTCAAGTCTAGCCCTGAACTTTTCAGGTGTGATTCGATTAGATCACTGGTTTGCCAAATACAACAAATATAATTTTATTGATGCTTTGCTTACTTAATATCATTCCAAACAGCTTTGACTATAAAAATAGTCACATTCAGTCAATCTAGTAGCAGGTTTAGCATTGGTTACAGCATTCTCAGATGAAATGAAGGATTGGTTCTATGGGTTTTCTTTCAACAACAATCCCCAGTCATCTCTTTTATATTGAAGCTTAGGTATTGTAAAAGCCATTTTTGATCACATCTGGCAATTGTTGATGTTTTTTATATCTGGTATCTCTGGAGAAATGCATTTGATGTACATCATCTTCTGTTTAATGGTGGTATCAGTATCCTAGTTTATAAGATATGTGGGATCTAGATTTAAGTTGAATTACATGACAATATAGTTGCTTGACAAAGGGTAAGATAATCCTTGATAATGGTTTAGAAAGCCGTTGTACGGAGATTACATGTAAGTGTTAAAGCCACCTCTTGTGGCTGAGCATATCAAGAAAATCAGACTTCTTCTACCTCATAATGAACCGCTAGTTGTCATCAAGGATCTTTTGTTTCACTGTTTCACACCTTTTTCCTTTAGTATTGTTTGCATTAGGCCATCTACCCCACTTTGGATTAACTATCATCAATTATAGATCCTCTTGCATCTCAAGCAACCTCTCTAACAAAATGAAATAATTGGCATATCTAGTCTCCTCAAGTTTGAGGAATTCTTTCCTTGATTTTTTTTTAAAATACTTAAAGAGAGCAAGTGAGATGTGGTGGTTGCAAATAAACATTTGAATATCTTTAACTTTGATCACCACTTGCTTCACCCAATCTAACTTCCCTATGTCTTTCAATCTGTTGTTCAACACATGAATACACCATGAGATCCGAATGACATGCTTGTAAGTACCCCCCACCATCCTCCACCAATGCAAGCTAATTGGCATATGTGCCAAATCGATTATCATTTGTACAACATTTGGGGTCCCAACTTTCTCAATGGTCTCTCTTAAAATCTGAAATTGGGAGTCTGCATCTTGTGCTTCCTTAAACAATCAACAATTCTAAAAAAATGAGAGTCTACTGCACACGTGACTATGATGTTGATGAGTGGTTGATGTCTAATACTAGTCTACCCATCCATGACAATAGAGCAACCCATCTTCATCCAAGTTTGTCTCATGTCCTCCATCACCAAATTCACCTTCGAGTTTTTTTTATCAAGGAGGGTATTGTGTAGTTTATGTTCTCCAAGGGGGGCTAAATGAGGGATCAACATAAATTGCATCTTTGAATATTTTTTAAAATAAGGAGAACATGCCGGTTGAAATGGGATGGCATGGGCAAAGAAGAATTTGGCAATGAAAGATCTTTCCACTTCTTGTGCTTGTATATTGAACATCCTTGAAGCTGTTGTTGCCCTCTCACTTCCACCAATCTCTCTTTCCTCTTGTAGAAACATCACCAATACTAATAGCAATCATGAATTGCATAAGTGATTGTGCAAACTATAGTTTGCAAACTTGGACACAAAGAGTACTCGACCAACCCAAAAAAATTGACTCAGAGTACTTGGGAAAAACTGAGCAAAACTTGAGACCTTAAAAAACACTAAATTTTTGAAAAAAAAAAACACATTTTTTATGCAAAATGTAGCTACAATATGTATGAAATGAGTTTGGTAGGGGTCTAGGACAATGCCTCTAGTGGGGTCAAGGGGCAATGCCCCTTGCGGGGTCCAGGAGTAGTGCCTTGGGCAAGTTCCCTATTGTGATAGAGGGTGGGGTCAAGGGGTGGAGGCCTTGCCACCAAGCCCAAATGAAGACCTTCAAAACCACACAAACCTTCATGTCACACTATTTTTTATAGTTTTTTAAAAGGCAAAAAACAATGCTTATAAACCTAAAAAATTAGAGTTTTTATAGTGTCTAACCCATGTTTTTCCCTTGATTTTTACATGTTGCCATGTTAAAAAAATGCTTAATGCCTCTAGGAGATTGAGGACTTCTCTGTATCAAATCCTTATGGAGTTTGAATACATTATCGTATCGATGTTTAATGATATTCAAGGATTTTATTGTATTTAATGCCTCATTAGATCAAATGACTTAACTATGCCAATGCTTAGTAGCGTTCAGCAATTTCATCGCATCAAGTTACTCTTGAGTTTCAAGGATTTATAATCAATATATTATCTCAATTTCAGATTGGATCTTGCTTCATGGAAACAACATATCAAAGCTTTGTGGACTTTAGGGGTGAATGTAGGGTTTTATTAATTGAAAACCATGTTTTAGGCACATTTAACCCTAGTTCTTCCTGCGTTTTTCTCATGTTTTCACGTGTAGAGGCCACGTCGATATTTTTCACCACAGGCTCTTTGAGTTTTTGTCAAAAACCGTTGTTGGAGGTGCACGAGTTAAACCTGTAAATACTCGCTTGGCTTAGAATTTCGTGAGTACTTGGAAACTCGGCAAGTACTCACCTGGTTTTCCAACTATGGTGCAGATTGTACTAGCATTGACATACCCTTGGACCATATTTCACCTTCCATAAACAATCTGTTAATTTTTGCCTTCTCATTCATTCTCCTTATATCTAGGCAAAACTTAACCCCTTGCCTTGTAATGCAAAAGAGGTGACTGTATACTTTGGTGTAGCTTCCACTAAAATCTTTGTGACAAATATGACACAAACACACTCTACTCTGCCCTGAATTTTTCTTTTTGTCCTTCTTTAGAGCTGTCACAAATTGGAGAAGAGGTTTAAAGGGTTTGAAAGAGCCCTTTGCATAAGGTTTCAAGGTGGCGGAAGGGCACTCAAACGAGTTATGCCACTGTTTTTCTTCAACTGCAACACTCCCACACTTTGATGAACCTCTAGGTGAACCTAAAACCTTGATACTTTTTTCTTCCATTTCATGGTCACTACTTTCACTGCTACTGCCCATGTTTTGTGAAAAGAAGAATGCAAGTATTTTAAAAAGAAAAAAAACTTCTTTGGAACTTAGAAAATAATATACTTTTCACTAATGCTGCATCTTGCTGCCCTAGTATTGTAATCAAGCCGACCTTGCTCTTCACAATATTTCTTTCCCTTCCAACTCTGCTGCAATTTTATTTTTCTTGTAAAAATGGTTTGGACTGGAAGACGGAGCTATCTTTTAGTCATTTAGGGCTGAGTGTGGTGTGAGGGCCCACAATACAAGAGAATAAAATACTTTTTTAATGAATCTTGGGCTTTTAAAAAATACAATTTTAGACTTCTGTCCGAGAATGGCTGGCTGTCCCTGAGCAGAGCTACTGTTTTCAGAACATTTCCTTAAAAAATTGCAAACAGGGATGGTGGTTGGAAGTTTTTGAGGCGCCCCCATGGCCTCGGAATGCCTTCAATATGGGAACATGTCCAAAAGGGCAGGGGATGTGTCCCTAGGGAAAATAGGTAGAAAATGCATATGGACTAGTGATGGCAGATCATTAATCCATGAAAGCCATCAACATCAAGGTTATGGCCTTTCTTCAAGTTGGTTTTCCATTGGTGTTGCTTCTTGTTTGAACAGAGATGGTATCATGTTTCTTGAAATTGCCCTCTTACCAAGCGGGATAGATCTTTGATTTTATGATCTGTAAGAGGAGAAGACTAGAAACATTTGATCATTAGCAAACATTCAAAAAATAATGTAATTGAAGGAGTGATGTCTTTAAGTTACCGATTTTGAGAGAAATGCTATTTTTATTGGAAAGAAGTGGTTTAAAAATTCATACCATCCAAATTTGTTGGATCTCCATGTGTAATTACAAAATGAATATTGGTTTATCTTAAAGTTCAGTTCTTGCTGAGAGTTTTAAGCTTGTTAAATAGTAAGGAAAAATCAATAATATCATGATGAGCTAAGTTGTAGAATTAGAGTTGAGAATGGGTGTGGGTAACATATGCCAATATGTCAATTTTTTTGGGGCCTGCTACATTATGGGTATGCCCATACAAAACCATATAAAAGTAGTAAATATATACATATTTGCAGCCTTTAAACATGAATTAAGTTTAGAATACTACATATCATGCATATAGTAAACAAAACTACCATAAAAATTAGAAATTTGAAAGATAGTATACTAATTTGATCTCAATTTGTCAAACTTGAATGTCATGATAGATATTCATTGTTCAATATAAAATAATACAATTAGAAGTCAGTATCATATGGGTTTTCAGAAAAATCATCATCATCATCATTGACATTAGATGATGTAGGTAGATTAGAAGACCCAGTAGCAGATCCACTGTCACTTGGAATAGAATTATGTTGGCTTTTTGATTCTTTAAAAAATGAAGATTGTGTGGCACTAGAAACATCCAAGTCTGCTCACTTCGGGTCTACATCCCACAACTTTGTTTCTCCTTTGTACTTATGTTTGTGCTAAGAAGGTGCAAATTGGAATGCATGTAAACTAGCTCCTTTGCTTTCTTTGATGCCAATTGGTTGTGTTTCATTGTGCGGATGGAGGAGTATGTACTTCAATTCCACTTAGATGAAGAGGAATTGGCAACCTATTGAGGCGAAGTTAGATAGTTAGGGTTATTAAATTGTAAATTCAATCTTGAAAACAATAATTTCAAAAATGATTTTCTTTTAGAGTTTGCAATAAAAATTAACTTGTGATAAAAAAATTTGATTGCAAGAGTCTATACAACAATTTATGGCCCTTGAGGTACCACCAAGAGTAAATATTCTTACTATTCTTGTCATGGAGGTAAAAACACTTTGACCATTGGAGGCTACAAACTTAACAAACTCATTCATAATTACATCCTCCAATATAAAAGTCGGAGAAGAATTTAGCAAATGCTTGCTTGTACCCTTCATTGACTTATACATTTTTGTATTGTGGCACCCTTGTTAGCAAAGAAAGGAACTTCTTGCTATAATATCTGGGAATTAATGCACATGCAAGGAGATGTAGTGGGGTGGTCATTTTGTTCCACTATTCAACACATTGTTTGCACCTCTTAGAAGAAAGTTTCTTGAGAGTTGAGAGTCTTGATTTTTTTCATTTATTATGGACTTTATCTTTTCAATCATTGAGTTGATGTCATTGTATACCTCTTCCAAATGTGAATTATCTATGTTAGTAAAGTGGATCATGCTCATGATGGGCTTTGTGAAAATATTTGATGTGATTCCACCAACTGTCATTTTTGATCATTTGTTTTACATTTGTTGTTTTCTCAATGTTGGATTGCCTCCATATGGACGAAAGTTGATTGATGACCATGCTAGAAAGTGTCTCTTGTACCTTCACAAGTCATCTCAAGACGATTGTGTCGGAGGCAAATCGATTCTCAACAAACTATTTTAAAATAGGAAAAAAAAAACAAGGAAAAAGTAAGAAGTTAAAAAATAAATAAATTACTAAAGTGAATTTAAATTTTAAAAACTTGTATTGTTTCAGTTACCTTAAACAACTCCAATTTCAAGGATGATCTAAAAATGACATGCAACTTTTGGTGGTTTGTGATGTATAGTTGGATCTCTTTAGCTTTAGTATAGACTTGCTTGATCCAATTTATTTTCTTGCCCATCTTTTGTGGTATGAGGTTGAGTGAGTGGATAGCACAAGGTATCCAAAATATATGCAAATACTATGCCTCAACCCATATACCAGCCGCTCTGCAATTTTAAGTGTTGTTTGTTTTGACTTGGACAACATAAGGTGTCCAAAATATGTGTGAATATTGTGCCTCAACCAACATACCAGCCGCTTAGCAATTCTTTGGGTTGTTCGTTGCGTCTTGGACAACATTTTAAGAACCCATTTTTTCAATTGAATGTATAAGGATGTCAACAATAAATTGTGCATTCTTCATCGGCTCCTTACACTCCATGATTTAACAAAAAACCCACACTCTAATCACATTGATCAATGACCAATTTTTAACATCCTTTCATCTATTGGAAATAGACATCCCTACTTGTTCTCACGAATATCTAATGGAAGTCAATGAAGTTTCTATATTTTTGGCCTCCTTTGCCAATAAGCACCTTCTCAAAACCTAGGGCCGTGTACCCTTTTGGAGCATGATTTATTTTTCTTAACATATCTTGGCACTATGGTGACCAAACAACATTGAGGGCAAACTATTTGCATAGAGGCATCTTGCAATGATTTGATTAACTGTTTCTCTAGCATCATTTTGGAAACCTCTCTAATAATCCCTTCCTTTTCTTCACATTAACGGATTCTTCATCCCTCCCCAAAAATGGGTGGTTCTCTACCCTGACTTCAAAGATGGGGAAGTAGTGGCCCCCTTCCTTTCCTCGAAAGATGTCTTATTCTAAGGGAGCCTGTTGCATTTGCTTCCTGTTGTGTTTTGATATATTTTGTTATTTTATGAGTTGGTATAGATTAACCATTCTTCTTTAGGCGAGCTTTGATTTCCATGCTAAGAATGACGCACAAATAGGATCTCACCTAGCATACACCCATTGCATATGCAAACACATGCCTCACTACTTGGAATCTGCTTTATTATTTATATATGCCTCCACAAAGGTGAGCTTGGGTCAATTTTGAAGTGGGTTGGCCAATGGAACTAGAACTAGCGGCCATTGTAATCCCTAAGGCAACAAGTTTGGAAAACAAACATTGAACAACACTCTCTAGAACCCAAACAAATGAAAAGTTGAAACCAGAAAAATGAAATCATTAGAGGCTAAATCATTTAATGATTCAACATTTTAAACTATAGACGTGTAATAATGAAAAAATACTCTGCCATTTTGGTTTCAAAATATAAAAAATATATCCTACCTAGTTTGCAGGCTAAATGTTTCCAGATTAATTGTTTAACAAAAATAGAGTTTGCAGGCTATGTACAAGAATTGTTTATTTTGAATTTTACTTGAGAAATATATGCTTATTAAAAATTCAAGACACAGAGGCAGCGAGAATGAAATATACCCAGCAAGCAGCAAGATTGAAATATAGAGGCAGTGAGATGTAAATACAGAAGCGGTGAGATGTATGTACAGAAGCAGCAAGGCTGTATAGTTGGCAGTCATGGAAGGAGAAATATATCTGGGCTGTATAGTTCACAGTCACAACAGCAAAAAGCTTTAGCAGCCAAAAATATTCAATTTGATAATGACAGAGAGCTGGAGTGGCCGAAAATATGTTTTTGTTTGTGTTTGTATTGCTTATGAACATTGGTTTAGGGTTTAGGGCACCTGTCTGATGGTCAAAAGTCAAACAAATTTGCTCCAAATGTGTAATTGCCCTGGAATCACCTCAATGCAACTAGAATCACTCAGGTACACACAATCACAATTCCAAAGTAATCTAGCTGAAAAAATTGCCCTTTTCGAATCCATAGGTGAATCAGTTCTGATTCTGGTTCCAAAATGAACTGTACCCAGAATCATCTAGGCTTTTGGCTGATTTGGTAACTTAGACAACAAGCAGTTAATTGTTTGCAAAAGTAGCTGTTCTGTTAAAGGTGTCTTACTTGAAATACTGAAAGGCGCATAAAAAAAGTTTCATATGCCACATCACTCATAACATGATAATAACTTAATGGAGAAAGTACTTGTAAGTAAACTTCTATGAAGATTGGTATTTTAGAGCATGGATAAATAAGTCTGCAGTGAAGGACTTAGCAAGGATTGAGTTGCAGTTTGTCCACGTGTTTGTTTGGGTTCTAATTAATTAGTAGCTTTTGTTTTTGCATCTTGCATATACATAGGTTTTAATCCAACTTCTTAATGTTTTGTAGCTTTATAATTGTTTCCATTTAATCTATATTTTTGTGGGATATTTGTTTCCCGTTACTTTCATTTGTGTTTAATCATTTTCATTGAACTAAAAAAATGACATTTCTAGGACAACAATATTGCATTGGGGTCTAAAATCTTGGATTGCTATGTTGTGGGATAATTGTTTCCCTCTAATCTATATTGTTGTAAATATTTGTTTTCCATTATTTACTTGTGTGTTGGTAAAGAATTGTTGAAATATTAGTAAAAATTGTTGGTTTTTATGCTTTTACTTGTTTTCTTTTCCTTTAAAATTTGAGTTTTTATCCATTTTTCTTTTCTTTTTGAAATCCAGACATGACTTATACCAATGACATGCCATCTAAATTGAGTATTTTATACACAAAATAAGAGTATATTTTTGCACTTAGGTTGAATTTAAATCGACAAAAATATTAAGTGGGTGTAAGATATATCCAATTGGTTTTTATGTTGGCAGTAGTATCTCTCATTTTCTAGTAAGTTGTCAACCATTTTTGTACTAGATTGGGTTTTCCTTTCGGTATCTAATCTTTGAAATCTAAACATGATGTATGTTATGCCTACAAAATACCGACAAAATTGAATTTCCACCAAAGCAAGAGTATATTTTTGCACTCTAGTTGGTTGAAATCTAATAAACAAAATGATTAGTAATGGATTTCTCATGCATTCAGTTGGTAGCTAAGGTTATTTTGTGGATAATTTGATCATTTTAGGGCTATTCTTTGTGTAGGTTGTCCCAAATGCCCCCGAGGACAGAGAACCAGAGCTGGAGCTTACTGCTAGTGCGGCATAGATGCAAATGTTAAAAAGCTAAGTGCTCATGAAGATAGCTGAGAAGAATTGTGTATTGTACAACTCACAAGTGTAATTTATGCTTTATTATGAATAATCACTATTTCTCATATATGCTATGGTTGGCTATGAAGAAAAATCTCATCGGGTTGGGAGGAAACATCTTACCACATCCTTGTTGTAACCATGAAAACGTTCTGCAGCTAGGATGCTCACTTTTCTCTCAATTTGAGCATTCTATCCATTGTATATCTAACATGAGCGGAACATTGCTTTCTACAATTGATGATCAACATAATATTTTATGTGATTCAGTTGTTTCACACATTTGATACAAGAGAATGCAATTTAGAAATGATGACATGGAGAAAAATATTTAATGTGAGAAATGTAACTCTGTCAGGCTTAGGATACCTATCATGTTGAAATTCATTAATATAGCAAAATCACTTAAATGAAAATGCCTAAAACGAAGGTTTGTGAAGTGCATACAAAGTTGGGAGAATCATGTCTATATGATAGAGAAAGTTTTGAAAAATGGAATAACAAGCGGTAAAATTAAGTGATAATTCGAAAGTGGTATAATCAAATAATGATCCAACAAGGGGTTTCATTGATGTGATGCAAACAAATTAGAGTTAACGTAGAAAAGGAGAATTAATGGCTAGCAAAATTGAGTTAGGATTTAGTAGAAAAATCATAGAAAGGGAAAAACCTATTGTTTGGAAAAGCGTAGGTCCAATCAAACACAATATACAGGACCAAATGTCTGTTGCAACAATAAATCAATTTAAATAGCATGTAACAGTACCGAGACATTGATATCACGCTCTAGCCAACTATATATATATGAAGGACCAATGTGTATAGGACTAAATGCCTGTTGCAACAATAAATCAATTTAAATAGCATGTAACAGTCCAGAGACATTGAGCCAACTATATATATATATATATAAATTTTTAGATGTCTTGATATGCACACAAATATAGGATATGGATGCAATACAAAAGCGGAATTTTCAATCCAAATCAAACATACGATGATAATCAATAATTCCAAACCTGTTGCATTCGCATTTCATTGATGATGTGCAATATATATATATATAAAGGCTAGATAATGTAACTTTTAGATGTCTTGGAATGCACACAAATATAGGATATGGATGCAATACAAAAGTGGAATTTTCAATCCAAAGCAAACATATGATGGTAATCAATAATTCCAAACCTGTTGCATTTGCATTTCATATATATATAATTTTTAGATGTCTTGATATGCACACAAATATAGGATATGGATGTAATACAAAAGTTTACTCTTCGATCCAAAGCTAATATATGATGATTATCAATAATTCCAAACTTGTTGCATTCGCCATAAACCAGTATGAAAAGAAATATACTCTACAATGTATGGCCCCTTAAAAGTATTTCGTTGATGATGTGCAATAACCATTAAACAATTTCTCAGATTTCTAGGGGCTATGAAGCACGATGCTCGTAAGTCTAACAGATGATTGAAGGCTGCTCGATTGAATCTTTTAACTGGTGAGTTTAACATATTCCATCGTGTCAAGTGACAGTAGATAAGAGAGGTTTGCATTTGTAGAGTTCATATTCTTTAGTGTGATTGTTGTGAATGATCCAAAAGTTGTGTTGTGCAGCTATTGGGATAGCCAAAAGTTTGTATGTATAGCTGAGAGATTAAACAATAGTAAGAGTGGATAATCATTGCATTCCATGTCATTTGGAAAGTGGTTTTAAGGATCTCAATAGTCTACTTTAAGGACAAGTGACATCACCACAACACTTGAAAACAAAGGTCCACTCAGCGAAAAAATCAAAAAGTAATTGTATCACCAAATGACCTAAAAAGTAGAGTTCAGAGTAGGGTTGCGACTCCTTTGAGAACTTTGGTGTGGTAGTAAGCTCCATTTTGACTTAATATTGTGTTGAAGTTTCTTTTTGAGAACCATGTAGAGTTATTAATGAAGGAAAAAGGCACATAGACCATGACACACCGACGGGTCCTTCAGATGGAAGGCTTCTCATCGTCACAAGCACTTGTTATAATTTATACTGGTTCAATGTGGGAATAATGTAACAAAATTCCAAAAATAATGGTATTGCACAATATTTAGACATCATCATCAGGATTAAAGTTTATTTTGAGGCGTGAGTAGTCATTTTATGGGGAAGACACCCTATATCCCTATGGGGGATGGGGTTGCAAATCATACTTCATTTCTTGCAACAACTTAGTGATGAATGTTGTTGTGGTTTCTGATATTTGCACAAAGCTCCATTCTCCAACATCAATTCCCACTTTAGTTATGTAGATAACATTTGCAACGAGGACAAACCTAGGGACCAGAGTGGTTTAAGGATCTTGTTGTGTTTGAAGATCGAGGAATTTGGGAGATCTAATAGGGCATTAAGAAAACTTTTGGTCTAATCGACTAGAGAGAAAAGCTCATGCTCTAAGAAATAAACATCACATTGTTCTTAGATATGACCTTGAATGCTCAAGGATTTTGGGGGATCTAATAGGGTGCTAAGAAAAAATTTTGGTCTAGTTGACTAGAGAGGAAAGCTCATGCTCTAGAAAACAAACATCACATTGATCTTAGATATGACCTTGAATGCTTGAGAAATTTGGGAGATTTCATAGGGTACTAAGAAAACTTTTGGTCTAATCAGCAAGAGCAAAAAGCTCATGCTCTAGGAAACAAACATCACATTGATCTTAGATATGACCTTGAAAAAGTAGAATATAACCACTAGAGTAAGATCCAAATTCAAGGACATATGACATCGTGCTCGTACTAAAATGGCACCTTGTCGCATTATGTGCCTTGTGTGGCAAGTAGAAGTGACTACTACAAATTAATTAATATAAGCATTGTTGATGGTTAAAGTTGCTATAGGTCAAGGAATGCCATGCCTCCTACCCATACAAATCATCACTAGGTATGGTTGTATAAATGTTGATAAGACAACCCAAGGAGATATGAAAGAGCTTTGTTTGTAAGAAAAGTCTCATGTGATGTAGAACTTAACAAAAAAATTCCTAATATTGGAGTTTTAAAATATGTAACACAACAAAAAAAGTCAAGCTTCTAATCAACAAAGTTATATTTTCTCAAAGGACAAGGCTTTTTGTCAAATATTTTCTTCAATCTAGGTTAAGTGAGGCATTCTCCTCTCTATTAGGTCTTTGAATTTCTCATCTTCTATTGCCTATACCGATCATATTGCTGAAAGCTCTAATAAAATAGATAGGGAAAAGTGCCGAAAGTACATCTGGGAGTGACACAATTTATCCATAAGGTATCATACTATTTCTTGTGCTAATGTCACAAAATTTGATCCACTAGTTTCATGATTGTTGTGATATTTTTAATGGAGAACTCAGCCTACCCATTCCATTGAAGATGGTAATCAAATGAATGAGAGTAATACCATACTCAAAAAACTTCATTAACTTGAGACATTATTTTAATCGATAATAGTGATAATATTTCGAGGCTCTCCAACATGAGAAAATATTCTATTTCAATAAATCAATACTATGTGAAATAACATGCTTAATTGGATTTTCTTTGACAAAAACTGTGAAATAATTTGTAGTTGTCAACACTTTGGTGTGTTCCTTGAACGAGTGAAGATTAAGAGTGTTGCTAAACTCTAGTCCCCATAGTTGAAATGGTACACCAATTACTATTGGTTTTAGTGGTTAGGTGGCAAATTTTGGTTTCCCAATAAATTGTTGGCAAGTCTTATGATGTTGAACCTAATCATGTGTGTCGTAAAACATCCTTAGCCAATAATACCAAGTTTGAATGATTTTAAAGGCAATGACTTTAAAGAAGTGAGCACCACATGCTTTATCATGAAATTTTTCCAATAACCATTGCTATTGTTCCTTATCCACACATTAGTTCCACCAATATTTCTATTTGTAAGAGAGGGAGACCAACCACGCCAAGGCCCCAGGTCATGGAGGGACGAGAGCAAGAGGCTGCCTTAACCTACCTCAGCTTAAGGGAGTGTTAGGAAATGTAGGACGAGAATGATGAGGACTATAGAGTCCTTCGATCACTTTGCAGACCCGAGACTCGAAATGTGGCTAGGCGAGTCAGTTTTCAGGATCAACACTGTGTCTCAGGCGACTCTTTGTCCGAGGACGAAAGTGTGGCTCCGGGACGATAGCGTGGCACATTGGCATCTGTACGACCAGAGGACTAAAGAGACAAGGCTGGACTCGAAAAAACCGACTAATGACCTAGCTAGCTACGTTCAAAAGGCCAAAACAACACTATGACATAAATAACGTATGCACAAATACGATAAAGCAAATAAACAAGAGTGAGGATAGCGAGGATGATCTCACAAAGATGTTCGCTCGTGAGCTAACTCCAAGAATACTTCCACCTACACACAAAAGAGAAGAAAATGGTTGGGGGGCTGTATAGGGGTCTGCCTTAGTCAAACCCCCATTTTGGTGTTTCTATCTCTATAGACAACCAAAATGATGATAATAGAGAAGAAATATGATAAAGCAAAGAATGCAATAAAGAGCACAAAATCACTACAAAGTAGTGTTATGCTACTCAACCAAATCGTAGAGGAGAGGAGTAGAGTGCTTACCACCTCCACCAAGAGCTCACTAGCTAATGGAGGAGAAAATGAGAGGACTCAAGCCTCTGCTGCAATGGTGTTGGTTCCACACTTGCTCTACGGAGTTGACGAAGTGTTGATGTTGTTGTTGTGAAGTACAAGAATGCTGCTTGAGAGTGAAGAGATTGTGAAAAAGCTGCTTAGTGATTTTGGAAGAGATGAAAATGAATGCTTAGAGTCCTCAATGAATGAGGAGAGAGTGAAGAAAACAACCATATTCAGGTCGGTTGGTTGAAGGAGGCGTTACAATTTGGCTTCCAATGGGAAGTGTAACGCCTATGTAGGCTCCAGACGCAAGAATTTGCCAAGGATGTAAGCGCGTCACACATGCGTCCCCGATAGTTATTCCTCTGTCGACGCACAAAACAAACGCCAAGTGGAACGAAGGCAGCGAGCTTATGTAGAATTTCTCCTTTGGATTTGGTTTTCTAAGGTGAGGATGTGTAAAAGGGGAATTTGCGTAAGGGGTGCAAATTCATTCCTATACATTTTGCTCCCACTTTAGCGAGCACGAGTATTGATGAGTGCTTCGGTAAAGTAGATCAGAGAAGTAGTGGAGTTAAAAATGTATACCTGAACCGTCGAGGAAGTAGACCGCGATCCGATGAACTTGAGAGTGTAGGACAGGAAAAGGACTTCATAGCTCCGCAAAACTATGAAGCTAAAGAAAGAAAGTGCTTTATAGGCCCGCAAACCTATAAGGAAGGTGTACCCCAAGATCTCTCTCTTGAAGGAGACCTAGGAAGTAAGTGCCTTATAGGCCCGCAGACCTGGAAGGAAAGTGTATCCTAAGAACTCTGGCTTGAAGGAGACTCGGGAAGTAAGCGCCTTACAAGCCTGCAAACCTGCAAGGAAGGAGTATCCCAAGATCTCTCACTTGAAGGAGACTCAGGAAGTAAGCGCCTTACAGGCCTACATACCTGTAAGGAAGGTGTATCCCAAGATCTCTCATTGAAGGAGACCCAAGAAGTATGCACCTTACAGGCCTGTAGACTTGCAAGGAAGGTGTATCCCAAGATCTCTCGCTTGAAGGAGACCCAGGAAGTAAGCACCTTACAGGCCCGTAGACCTACAAGGAAGGTGTATCCCAAGATCTCTTGCTTGAAGGAGACCCAGGAAGGCAGACTCCGCAGAGTCAAAAAGCGGCTTCACGGGTGCACCCATAAAGCGACATGTTTACCCATAGATAGAACATGTCAGAAAGGGGCCACATAGGCAAGTAAGAGAATAGTCACACAGACTGTCGACAAGTTGGAAGGATTTCAAAGGGGTCCCTCGGGAACCCTTCAAAAGGAAGAGGGGTCCACTCAAGGGACACACTATTTGAAAAGCGAGGTCTAGTCGGACTGCCCCCAAGCTAGACGCAAAGATATGAAATAGGTCTAGTCGGGCTATCCCTAAGCTAGATGCCAAAGAATTCATTTGAGATAAAAAATTTCAAAGGGGTCCCTCGGGAACTCGACGTACGAAAGGGGGTCCACTCAAGGGACACACTGTTCAAAAGCTAGTGTCTTCTTTCTCGAATCGATTCATCATCAAGGAATCCTTCTAAAAGATGTTCACTTCATCAAGGAATTCAAAAGGAAGAATATGCCCCCACGCGAGGGGAAGGTCAAAGTTGTTCCCACTTTGGAGGAAGGTTTCCAAGTTCTTTCTTTACAAACCCATGCTGAAGGAAACATATTCCGTTAGGGTTTCAAGTTGAGAATGCAATTCTTACAAAGAAGTGTGGATATTCTTGATAAAATATTCGCTGGCAAAGAATGTGTTTTCTGAAGACCAAGTGAAGTAGGGGTGGCGTTGTCACACATGAGAGGGACAACTCAAGCAAAGAAGAGAGAAAGATAAGGGGAAAGCAAAAAGAAAAGAGAACACGAACAAAGGGCACAACGGTAGCCTGATATTTCGGGGTCATAATTGCTCATAAATATATATGTATAATAATAGTATATAAATGAACTGTCATCAACCCCCCACTATATTAGGCCATGTGAAGAACACATGAGAAGACAAAATAAAAAATTGGGTCAACATGGAAGGGAAGCCTAAATGCTCCCAACGCTTTGCATCGTCCCTACTTTGCCGAAAGTCAATCACAAACATGGAAAAATGATGATACAAATAGAAGAAGGTTTACAACACAAACACCACGCTTATATCCAAGCACCAACATGGGCGACGAGGGTCATCCAAGCACACATCGCATGATTACAGGGGAAACACATCACAACACACACACACATCTAATCTAAAGATAAAGAAGATGCCTCCCCCTAACACTGATTGACTAGGAGGTCGTTTGCTTCCCACTCTAGATCATCATAGGGTGAAGGAAGATGAGCCTGCAGTGGTAGAATGTTAAGGGAAGGAGCTTCCGAACCTCTCGCAACAAGGGCTAGGGAAGGAGGACCCGCAAGGTCCCCTCCACTCAGCTCTTGTGGGTCTAGGGTCAACAACTTCGCGAAGATTGTTGACAAGGGAAAAAATTCATCCATCGAGTTAAACATGCACTTAATAGAAGTGTCATGTTTCACTTCGACAGACGAAGGAGGTTGCACCCGAGGTTCATTGCGGAGCTCACCAAGCGATTCGGGAGCGATGACAAACTCAAGGGAAGCTGGGATTGGTTCTGTTACTAGGGCAAAACAAGTCAGCATGGGGCTGCCTTTCGGAGAAGGTGGGATCCTCTTACATCCTCCGTTGCTTGAAGGACCACTCTCTACCTTCTTCTTCATTAGGGGAGGTGAACTCCCCACAGATGAGGCATGAAGGGCAGAGGAAGAGGAGGAAAGAACCACCGTAGATATGACTGAGGTCTTAATCATATCTATGGGCTTTGGGAAAGGCAGAACATCTGGAACAAATGCCAACAAGGGCGGCTCCACTAAAGGAGCGATGAACACCTGCACCTTTCTAGGGTCAAGCACATTTACACTCGTAGCAGAAGCTGAAAGTGATACAAAGTTGGTTTGGACGAAAATAGAGGGGAGGATAGAGGAGGACATGACAGGAGGCCCTGATATAGGGGTGGTCATCTCCTCTTCCTTCCTTTGTGAGGCAGCCTGCTCATCCAAGAGAGCCTTTTGTCGGCGCTTGTGCTTGCGCACAAGGCGGTTCCTGCGACTCTTTGAACTAGAGGCCGAAGGTTGCGAGGGAACGAAAGGCTCCTGTTCAGCCATGGGGGTGTCCTCTGCTACTATTTCTAGCGGAGGGACAAATTCCTGAATGGGAGCAGGAGGGACAGGTTCAAAGACAATGGGGGGAGTCAACTCTAATGCCTTGACAACGAGCCTTTTCCCGTTCAATGCTTTAGGAGCGAAAACGGTAAGAGGCCACGGGGAAAATTCTCTTCGAGAACCTTTCTTTCTACCATACAAATAGTACCAAGGCCTAGGAGGCTTGGTAGGGAGATCCGATATCCTGATCTTGGGTCTTCGCCAAGTAGGCACCATCAGACTCAGTGGGTAAAGGCTAGGCTTACTCATCCAGTACTCTTCCCAAGAAAGGGGGGGCGGATGAGGTAGCCCGAGAAGGAGCAAGCTTCTCCTTTCCCTTTCGAGAAGACGAGGCAACTGGTTGATGTGCTATGGGAAGGGTCAATTTCGACTATCCCTTGCCTCCAGTTTTATACTTTATGTAGTTCTTATAAAGTAGGTTCGTTCTTGGAGGAAGCATACCAATTGGGGTGGGCCAAAAGTGATCCAATGAATATTCCCCACGAGATACCAAGGGTTGATAGCCAGTATCATGTACCACGTGTACAACACCTTCATGGGAGAATTTTAAACATTTATGGATAAGAGACGCGATCCTATTCACAGAAGCTAGCCACGGTATACCTAGATTCACCCTGAATAGATTCGACTCAGGAATAACATTGAAAATTGTGTCTACGTTCCTAGGGCCAACCAATACGAATAGAGTTATCGATCCATATGGTTCTAGAGCTAGGCCATCATGTGTACAGATGATGGACTTTGTTTTTTCATATTCTTTCCTTTGTAGGGAGTTCAATAGTAAAATCTCCTCTGAAATGACATTCACTCTACTCGTGGGGTCGACTAAGACTCCTATCACGATGTTGCCATTGAGGCAAGCGGGAATCTAAAGCGGAGAAGGTTTGTTGTTCACTGGTAAATCTTGTGAAGTAAATGTTACATCCGACGAACCGGTCATAGGACGAGGAGGAGTAATAGTAACCATGTTAACAAATGCTTCAGGCTGAGTAACAGAATCAGAGGGATCGATAATCATGTTAGCAGAATGTGATGGAAACGGGTCGGTGTATATCTGCAATTCATTATTAGCTTTCACCATTGATTTGTTCATATTTTGTTTGCTTCCATTGAGATGAATAGTATCGTCCTCGATGTGATCCTGTATCTCATGACACAGGCACATGCAACGTTCGGTATCATGTTCGTTTACTCGATGGTATTGACAATAGGTATTCGCTTTGTACTAGCTAGGGTAAGGTTCCTTAACTAGTTTAAGGCTTGGAAAGGTTACAATCTTATCCTTCAACAACTTTTGCAAGATGGAGGAATAAGATTTTGATAACTTTGTGAACTTTCGGTTGCCTCTAAGGCCATTGTCATCTACAATGGCTACTACATTCACAACAACTTTTCCTTTTCCAGAGATCGACACAATGGAATTTCCTTTAGGACGAGAGCATGAGGGGGGTCCCCCAAACTGAACCACCGTCTATTGATACTCCCTTATGGCTGCACACAAATGTGCGAAAGAAGGGTATTTCATAAGGGCAAACTTCTCTTGCCAAGGCCTTTGTAAGTTCCCTATGAATACCTTATGCACATTGAAATCAGGTAATAGGTATGAGATTTGTGAAAAGAGCGCTTGATATCGCGCTATAAAGTTGGTAATATTCTCATTATCTCCTTGCTTACACCAGACAAGGTCAGAGAAGGTCATCTTAGGTTTGATGTTGGATTGGAACTGTTGTAGAAGCTGGTTCACAAGTTGATCAAACATAAAGATTGAATTGTTAGGCAAGGAACAATACCACTCGAGTGTTGTATCCTTGAGATATTTGGGGAATAGTTTTTCCATCAACACATTGTGATGGAAGAAGTCCATACATAAGGCATTAAAGGCAGACACATGTGTTTGGGGGTCCCGTTTGTCGCCGTATTTTTCAAATTTAGGAATCTCCATCCCTTGCAGGAAAGGAGTGTTTATGATCGCTATCGACAATTGGCTATGTCGAAAGAAGGGCTGGAAGATAGACTGGGAGGAAGCTTGGGAGAGATTCGCCAACTGGTTCTGCATCTTCCCCATATTTTGAAGAAGGGTGTTCAAAATTGGGTTGTTAGAAGATATAGGACCAGTGGACCTGCCACTAGAGCCACCACCAGAACCATCACTGTGACTACCACCAGAGTCATCGCCACCAGTGTGACCTCTGCCGGAGCCACCGCCACTTCCAAAGCCACCACCATGACCTCCATTAGAACCATTTCCGCCAGTGCCATGTCCACCACCGAAGCTACCACCAAAAAAACCTCCACCACCGAAGCTACCACCAAAAAAACCTCCACTGTCAGAGGTGACAAGAGGTGTGAAGTGAAAACCTAGAGGGGTCTTGTTTACTTTGACAATTTCAAAACTTTCGGAAGCAACAGGTATACTAATTGAAGGGACTGTGTCGACCATGTACACAAATGCGGGAGGCATTGACACTCCTAACTGTCTCTCATGTTCTTTGAAGGGGCCACCTCGTATCATGTTACTATGGTTTGAAGGGGTGCACGCTTCAGTTAGACTAATGAGACTAGCCAGGAGTTCTACACCTGTTTGGTCTTTTCCTACCATGTATTTTATTTTGCTGATAACTTCAGCGGCCCTAGCCAACTTCAGGTTTTTCTCCAGGTGATTCACTAAAGCACCCAACCCTTTGCTAATACTAGTGACATAATCAGAAGGGATGTGGACAACTTCACACTCGTCTATGGATGATGATGTCGGAGACGTAGGAGGAGTAGGGATGTGGTCAATTTCATCGAAGAATCCGACTCACCCCGTGACACCTGCTCCTGAGTAGTAAGGCCAACTGCACAACCAGAGAAAAGGCCTGTAGAGAAACTAGAAGTGACCTTCATCTTCTCCATCGGAAGGTGTTGTATACTTCTCCTAAAAATATACCCAGAGGTTGTGGACTGGGCTGTGATGCTCATAAACCTTCACAACACTCAAGATTACAACGATCAAAGGGTACAAGGGAAAAGCTTAACACCAACAAATGAATAGATGTTGGTTCACGTCGGGTTCACCAAAAATGTAAGAGAGGGGGACCAACCACATCAAGGTCCCAGGTCACGGAGGGCCGAGAGCAGGAGGCTTCCCTGACTTACCTCAACTTAAGGGAGTGTTAGGTAATGCAAGACGAGAATGATGAGAACTATAGAGTCCTTTGACCACTCTACAAACCTGGGTCTCAAAATGGGGCTAGGCGAGTCAGTTTTCAAGATCAATATTGTGTCTTAGAAGGCTCTCTATCCGAGGACAAAAGCACGGCTCCAGGATGACAACGTGACGCAGTGGCGTCTCTCAAGTGTGTTGGCGTCCATACGACCAAAGGACTAAAGAGTCAAGGCTGGACTCAAGAAAACTGACTAACAATCTAGCTAGCTACATTCAAAAGGCCAAAACAACACTATAACATAAATAACGTATGCACACATATGATAAAGCAAATAAACAAGAGTGAGGATAACAAGGATGATCTCACAAAGATGTTTGTTTGCCAGCTAACTCCAAGAATACTTCCACCTACACAGAAAAGAGAAGAAAATGGTTGGGGGGTTTGTATAGGGGCTTGCCTCAGTCAGACCCCCGTTTTGGTGTTTCCACCTCCACAGACAACCAAGATGATGATAATAGAGAAGAAATATGATAAAGCAAAGAATGCAATAAAGAGCACAAAAACACTGCAAAGTAGTGTTATGCCACTCAACCAAATCATAGAGGAGAGGAGTAGAAAGCTTATCACCTCCACCAAGAGCTCACTAGCTAATGGAGGAGAAAATGAGAGGACTCAAGCCTCTGCTGCAATGGTGTTGGTTCCACACTTGCTCTATGGAGATGACAAAGTGTTGATGTTGCTGCTGTGAAGTACAAAAATGCTGCTTGAGAGTGAAGAGATTGTGAAGAAGTTGCTTAGTGATTGTGGAAGAGATGAAAACGAATGCTTAGAGTCCTCAATGAATGAGGAGAGAGTGAATTTGAAGTAGAGAGTGAAGAAAATGACCATATTCGGCTTGGTTGGTCGAAGGGGGCATTACAATTCGACTTCCAATGGGAAGTGTAACACCTCTGCAGGCTCCAAATGCGGGAATCTTCCAGGGACGTAAGCACACCACGCGGGTGTCTGTGCACCGCGCAGGTGTCCCTGACAGTTATTCCTCCACTGATGCACAAAACAGATTCCAAGTGGAACAAAGACAACGGGCTTATGTGGAATTTCGCCTTCGGATTTGGTTTTCTAAGGCGAGGATGTGTAAAAGGGGAATTTGCGTAAGGAGTGCAAATTCGCTCCTATACATTATTATATATATCATTTTTCCAAATGATGTACTTGGCAACTTTGAGCTTTAATGTTCTCTACTTTACATTCATGTGGTGGGAATCCACTATATGTTAAGGAATACACAATATTTATATACCATTCGTTAATATATCACATGGGTTTTACTTGTTGATGACTTGAGATGTAGGCCCCAAATCCCTAAGGCCTAGTAATTTCCCAAGCATCAAGGGTGTCAAACCTAGGAAGGTCACCAAAAGCCCGTCTTTAGGTTGGGCAATTGAGGACCAATTGTTTAAGTGGATAAGGCTTCCTTCACTTCTGGATTTTCAAGACCAAGGGGGGTTTCCCTAAGGCATTGCAATAGATTTTAATACAAGGACACAACCTTCACCCTGACATAAACCATACTCATTGCATAATGCACCCCAATTTTGGTTGTGACTTCATCCCTATATGTTGGTTTGGGAGACTCAAGGTTAAGTCCTTTATTATAACAAATGATCTACCATATGAGTCTTTTGGAATGTGTTTTGTGATAACCCCTTAGATGTTATAGAAATTCAGACATGGTAGTTGGAACACACTAAACTAAAAATATTGAAAGATGTTTAAATTTATGGGTTTTGGGTGTATTGAGGATGGTGGGGGGAGAAAATGAGTAAAAAAATAGTGCCTTAATCCAGTAGGGAAACATAGCCTCTGAATCTAATCTAATATGCAATGGTTGTAATTAACATAATACATTAATCAACACACCACAAAAGACCATGTTTTCTAAAATGCACAAGCAAGTTGAGCTGTACACATACATCCAAAAAAACCATAGATATTTGTAGAATATTAAATGAGTCTACTTAGTAATCCATGAACATACCCATATGCTTCGTTTCTTTATTGCTTTGAGAAGATAACATGCAAAATATTTTAAATAAATTTAGTCACCAGACTGGTTAATTAATTAGAAACACATTAAGAAATAGACACCATGCACATGGAGATACTCAATCATAGTTGAATATGCCTTTAATCACTTGATCTACAATAGTTACAAGTTTTATTGCAACTTTGAAAAAACTCATATCATTACAATGAGAAAATAGCTAACCCAGAATAGAAACTATGATTTTGCTGTGTAAATTCTTCTCTATGCTCCTCTCTCAAAAAATGTTATCCTCTTTTTTAAAAATGAAACATAATTTGCATATAACCTTCAATAGGTCACCCAAAATGGGAAACAAGTATGCTTGCCCCTTGAAAATCCGTGATTTTTTACAATTGTAGGCGGCAACCATGTCTCCTATCAAAGTTCAAAATTATTTATGTTGTTGTAGAATAATTTTGGATTTGATTGTGTTTGTGATGAAAAACAAAAACACAATCAAATCCAAAATTATTCTTCAAAAACAAGATGAATTGTGGAAACTTGATATCTTTCATTATTTATGTATTAAATAACATGCCAATCACATCTTGGTTGTGCTTGTAGAGTATAGGCGTCCATCTCCCATATGAAAATGTCTCTTTTGGTCATTAATGGTGTTGCAAAGGAGGTAGGCACAAAAGATTGGAAAGTTTAGGGTTTATTGTAGCTTTCCCACATGGCATTGGGCTTCACTTTGAAATTTGTTGGGAGTTGAGGTTTATGCTTGCCACATGACAGATAAAGAAGCATTCAAATGTTACAATCCCTGCCACACTATGTTGTTGTCGGGAGTTAGGCACACCACATGCCTAAAAGAAGACACTAAAAACTTTGAACCCCCACCAAACACTCTTTCCATAGTTAGACATTGGACCAAGGGCATAACTTGATTTCTCTTAAAGTAGTTCAAAGATTGAACTTTCCACTATCACCTCACCCAAAACCATACTCCACTAGATGATTTAGTGTGTGCTTTGAGAAACACATCACCCAATTGTAATATCCCTTATTTTCACGTCTTATGGATCTTGTTTGTGATGATATACTTATCTTAACCCTTGGTATTTTGACATGGTTGATTGAATTGAATGCATTGTGCTTTGAGATCATAGATTAAGTTCACTTTCTTTTGTGCTTGATTACAAAATTTGACATGATTAATTTTTTTTTTTCATCAGTAAAAAGTTTATTTTATTAATTTATAGATTAAAAAGCCATTACATAAGTATATCTTTAGAGTAACCCACCACACCCCAACGCTTATTCACCATGCCTAACTAAAAACAAACCCCAACCATCCACCAATCTACCAGTTTACAAAAAAACCCTCGCCACTGGCTTCAAAACCCTCCAGATTAAAACCAAGACACCCCTTTACAATTTTTCATAAAATCAACACCACATTCAATTATTTGTTTACAAAAAGAACTCTACAAGGGCTACATTTATACAAAACATACAAAATTTCACAGATTCGTATCTCCCCTGCATCAAAAAAACTTAGAGGTAATTTCTTCCCTATTTCATTCCTCGACCATATTGCACCATTCTAGTCTTCTTCCTCGAGACTTCCATTGCCATCTTTCCCAAAAAACTGCCATCACTGCCCCTACACACCACTCCTACTTGCCCTTATACTCTGAAATCCTCTTCTTGCCGAACGCTTCCTTCGAGGAGTCTGTTGTGGAATATTTGGTTCCACTTGATTTGTTGCGACCTCCTGCTGCTGAAGCACCAACTTCAAATTTTCCCATGTCGCCAGCATCTCCAACTTGTAGGCATCTCTGTTAGTTATCCTTCGCCACCTCACAAACAAGATCAAACCCTCTTCGGTTGCTTCATCCATGTCTTGAATCCCTTCTGAGACATCAAACCCAACCCCTGACTGCCCATTCAAGAAAGGATTCCATTCCTAACAACAAATCTTCTTCAAAAAGTGAGTTCATAACCCACTTAATCACTTCAACATCTTCATTCAACTCTAGACCCCACGCAAAAACCATGGCCGCTATATCAACATTCAACCTTCCCCTATGTTTAGCTCCCATAAAATGATCTCCCAATGTCTCCAACATTGCCTCTATGACATCGTCGTGCAAACATTTCAACAAAAAATTTAGCCTAAATGCAGTGACTGGGCCGAAAAATCCTTTCTGCTGCTTCTATGTTGTGAACACATACTGGCCTCCATCTTCGAGCTGATAGAATTTCCTTTCTTTGTCAAAATTCTTTTCTTTTTTTGAACACCCTACCCCCTGTTTTGCAGCCTTTAAAAAACTCCCCATCTGTGCCAACACTGACATCCTACTTCTACCCATCCCAAATTCATCAATGAATCCACTACCCCCGCCACCGAAACACACCAAGCTCATTAATTAAGAAAAATGTGAGACTTTTTCCATGAGATCATACAAACGATCATCATTCCCCACGTCCTTTAAAAAGTATCCCTGCTCTGGCAAATATCTGCCTACCTTCGCTGAAAAATCTCCTTCAGATTTTGTTTAAAAACTCCAAGAGAATTTAACCGTTAGCCCACCTTCTTGCAACTACCATCTGACACCCCAAAAATACCAGCTACACCCGTAAAAGTGAAACCATAAATATAAACAAAATAAAAAAACCCAAGAAATCTGCCACCTTTCTAACCCTCCCCCTCAAAAAGCACGTGTTTGAAATCTTTCGATTTGAATTCCCCAATGTTAATGAAAGAAACTGCCCACTTGGATAAGCTATCAACCTCTCTATTTCCAGACCTTCGAATATGACTCACCTTGAAGTCTTCAAAATTTTCTAGCTCCTTAAGAATTGCCTTGATGAAAACCTGTAAATGCCATGCCTTTTGCCTCCCCATTTGCAATAGCTTGAGTGATGATCAACGAATCCCTTTCTAAATGAATTTTTCAGACTCCCATTGACCAAGCTAAGCCAACAACTAGTAAGGCTGCCTTCACCTCAGCTACATTATTTGTCCCATCTTCAAGCTTTTTTGCTCCTAAGACAATAGTATTCCCAAGACTATCTCTAACAATTGCTCCTGCTCCCGATGGGCTAGGGTTGCCTTTTGCACCCCCATCAAATTTACCTTATGCCACCCTTCTGAAGGTTTTTCCCAACACACTTCAACAGAACCAAACCTCTTAGTAGAAAAATCCTCAAACTCCTTATAGTTGGCCTTATCTTTATCCCTGGCCAAGCTTTTTGAATTCTACTATCATCCAAAGAAAAAGGTATTCGTAAGAACTAAAGTTGAGAGGAAACTGCTCCCACTACTTCTTCTATCATATGATTAATTCTACTCAAAAGTCTATTATGAGATTCTCTCTTATCCAAAAAAATCCTTCTATTCCTCTCTCTCTAGATTTTCCAAATTACAATAGAGGGGCTCACTATCCATATACTTGAGAGTAGGGATTTTCTCCAAAAGCTGGGCCATCCCTCAAAAACCTCTTTCAATGTCTTTTGAAACGAACCTTGCCACCCCAACTTCAGCCTTAAGTTCTCCCAACATCCTACTACAACATCACATTGAAGAAGAAGATGGTCTATTGATTCCTCCGTAGCATCACACATCACACATTTTGTTGGACTTGCAAAACCAAGCCTCTTCCTCTTCTCACCTAACAAAATTCTGCCCTTCACAACTAGCCAAGCAAAAGCGCCCGCTTTGGGTAGACAATCTTTATTCCAACAAAGCTTCTTGGCCCAAAACATCTCACCTTCTAAAGAATCCAATAGTTGATATCCAATTTTAATTGAGTAATTCCTATTTATAGATCCGCACCAAACAACTCTATCCTCACTTTCTATGAGCAACACTTTCTTGTTCTAAAAAATTCCTTTCATCCTCGCCATTTGCTGATCTGATAAGCCCTCATTTTCTAGCTCCTTCCAACCCCATTCCTGACCAAAGGGGCCCTGATTTAGTTCAAGATAATCTCGAACCTTTTTACCCCACCTTTGATGAAAGATTAGCCTTAGCTCCTGTAGGCAAACCTCATCACACAATATTGGCAAGCCATCCCACGAGTCATCCCAAATTTTTTCTTTAAAACCATTTCTTATTTTCCATGAGATATGATTGAGAATGATCGGCCTACATGACACAATGAAGTTCCAAATGTATGAGCCTTTAGGTGGGTTGCGAATAGTAAAGATCCATTGATCCTCTGCTGAATCAAGATATTTAGCCTTCAAAACTTTAACCCATAATAATTCAAGGTTTGAATAAATACTCCAAACCAGCTTTGCACCTAGACCTTCATTCAAGAGCTGCTAATCCTTCAAACCAGTCCCACCTTTGTCTTTGGAATGATAGATTTTATCCCATTCTAACAAAGGGATTTTGTCCTGTTCACTTGCACCATTCCAAAAAACATCTCATTCACTGCCCAATAGCTCTAATCACCTTCTGAGGGATCTTAAACACATCATAGAAAAAACTGGGATCGTCAAGATTATAGATTTTAACATTAGGATTCTACCTGCAGCAGTAAGCCATTTGCTCTTCCAACCATCCATTCGGCTTAGACAACTATCTACCAGATCTTTCCAAACACTAGTTTTATTGGCACCCCCAAAAGAGGTATACCCAAATATTTGTTTGGGAGGGATCTTGATCTCATCCCCAAAATTCTACATATTTCCAGTTGATTTTGGATGGGAGTATTAAAAAAGACATTTTTTGATTTCCTCCAGTTGATACATTGTCTGGAAGCTCTACCATACTCATGCCTTCATAACTCAGGCTTCATGAAACGTTGCTTCCCCCATAAAAAAAGTATCATAAAAAAATTGGAGATGTGAAATAGGGTCAATTCCTTCAGCAATTTTGATGCCTTTCCAAAGGCCATTCCTCCATTTCTTGGACACCAATCTTCCCAAAGTCTCAGCCAAGATAATGAAGAGAAATAGTGATATAGGATCACCTTGCCTAATCCCTTTACTGGATTCAAAAAATCCTTGTGGACTACCATTCACCAAGACATAAAAATGAGGAGTGCAGATACAACTCTAAACCCAAGCCACCCATTCTTTGCAAAAGCCAAATTTCTCTAAAAATTTCAACAGGAAGCCCCTATTTACCTCATCATAGGCCCTTTTGATGTCTAGATTTACCATCATTCTCTCTGTTTTTTCCATTCGAATAAAATGAATGGCCTCATGAGCAACAATAACACCTTCAAAAATAAACCTATTCGAGGAAAAGCCACTCTGCTATGATGAGATCACCGAATTCAAAACCCTTTTCAATTAGCTATAACTTTAGAAATTATTTTATAGACCATATTGCACAAATAAATTGGTCTAAAATCCTCAAATGAATTCACCACCGACCTTTTCAGAATTAAAGTAGTGAAGGTGTTTTTTAAATCTTTAAGAATAAAACCTCCCTTCCTGGATTCTTCAACCACCTCCCATAACTCTTGAGCAAAAATATCCCATAATTTTTGGAAGAATAAAGCCGGAAAGCCATTCGGGCTAGGGGCTTTATCTCCACCCATGCTAAATAAGACCTTTTTAACTTCTTTTAAAGAGACTTCCTCCATAAGCATGGCATTCTGAGCCTCAGACACACAACTAGGAATTACATCTAGAATATTTAAGTCACCCAACAGTGCATCAAAATTGTCCACAAAAATATCTAAATAAAACCTTATGGCTTCCTTATTGATCTGATCAACATCAGTCAAAAAATTTCCATTAAAGTCCTTGATCGAGAAAATCTTATTATTTGACCTACGCACCTTCACGGAGTTGTGAAAGAATTTAGTGTTCATGTCCCCATCTTTTAGCCAACTTTCACGAGATTTCTGCCTCCAATAGATTCCTTCCGAACTATTTTTTTTGAATATTCTTTGTTCAAACTCTTCTCCAAAGCAAAGTCCTCTTCCTTCATTCTCTTCTCAATTAATTTTGCGTGCAGAATCTTCAGCTCCTCTTCTAGCCTGAGCTTCTCAACAAAAATATTCTTGAAGGATTCCCTATTCCATTTCTTAAGCTGCTCTTTAAGATATTGGAGATTTTTGGAAAAAATAAAAGCTTTAGTACCTAAATGTTTTTGGGCACTTTTCCACCAACCAGCTATTAGATCCTTAAACCCTTCAACCCGAAACCACATTGCTTCAAACTTAAAGGGGCAATGATCCAGTGTGGCATCTTCTTGAATTCTCAAACCTATGGGATAATGATCAGATCCAATAACGGGTATGATCTCAGCCTTGCATGTCCAATGTTGAGCAGCCCAATCCCTTGCTAGTAAAAAATGATCCAGCTTCTCAGCTATATTAAGAAAACCCCCTCTCCGGTTCGTCCAAGTAAAATCACCATTTTTGAAGGGAAATTCAAAGAGGCCAATATTCACCACAAAATCCTTGAAGTCCTATTGGATTTTTCCTGACCAACACACACCCCCAATTTGTCTGAAGGCTTCAAAATAGTATTAAAATCACCTCTCAGGAGAAACATCCTTCCATCCTCAAGACCTTAAATTTTTGAAATTTCTTGCCAAAGCACCTTTTTCTAGGCTGGGCTATTTGGGCCATAAATGTTGACTATGAAAAATATTACCCTAAGCTGTTTAGAATCAATATGCAGCCATTTCCAGAATCTATCTTGGCAGACAACTTGGACATCAACTAGAGAGTCATTCCAAAGGACACCAAATGCCCCTTGAAGCACCAACAACCCCAGTGAGAAAACTGTTAGGATTTAGGTGCCATCAACCTTGTAAATCCTTTAATTAATTATTCTCCTAAAGTGTTTTGTACATTTACCCATAAGAGGTGAAACCGTTTGACCAACGGTGGTGAAAGAGACAATGTAAATGCAGTGTTATCATTACCGTTCGTCCTTTTGGAAAAGGACAAAATAGCTAGGCTTCCCACTTTGGAATCTTCTAGAATGAGGTTGTTGGGTCAAAATAGGGTGTTGTGAGAGCAACTATGACATGTATGATAGTTGTCATAAGATGCTATGACAATATGACAGATTCCTTATGACAAAATATGTTATTTTTGGATCCCAGGCGCCCATGCATGAGAGATGCCTTATGACAGTTGTAAGAGCATCTATAAGAGGCTATTTTTGGTATTTTTTGACCATTTCAAGGAGGGAGGCGTGGGTTTTTCTAGGTGGTATTTCTACCTATTGTTTGGTGAAACCATGGTGGTTTTCATCCTCACAAATCTCTTTAAATTGGGGCCTTGAGCTAGAGTTATTCAATTCAGTTTTGCAAGTTTGCAGGGTAACATGGTGCTGCCAAATTTTATAGAGATTGATAAGAGAAGTCTATTGCTGCATGTAATATTTTAGATTATTACTAATATACTTTCCTCTCTTTCGGTGGTGGAGTTTTTTCCCTTCGAGGTTTCTCCACGTAAATCTGTTGTTGCATGTGTTATGATTCTTCTATCTCTCTCTCTCATTCTTTCTTCACACTAAGGCTAAAAGGTTAATCTACTTATTTCAGATATTGCATACACTTATTTCTTCATGGGTGATGATAGCTCACAAAATATTATTAGTAAAGGAAAGGTAAAGTTGTGTTTCAGTGATGGGAGGGTTAAAATCCTTGATGATGTTTTTCATATTCCAGGACTTACAAAAAGTTTAATTTCGGTTTCCAAGCTGAATGATACTAGAATGCATGTGACATTTGACAAGTCTGGTTGCAGGATAGTAAGGGGAATTTTGGTGGTTGCTAAAATATCCAGGCATGGAATTTGTTTACACTTCATGTCTTTACTTTTTGTAACTCCTCCTTTGTAACTAGCACTGAAAATGCATGTATGTTGTGGCACCATAGACTGGGTCACATTGGTGAAAAAGGTCTTAGGACCATACTTGATAAGAAAATAGTAGACATTATTTCTAATTATTCTGTTGGTAAAAATGATTTTTGTGAGGATTGTGTGTTTGGTAAACAAAATAGGTCATTATTTCCTAAAAGAACTAATAAAGTTAATGGATTGTTAGAACTAATTCATTCGGATGTATGTGGTCCAGTGGATACAGATTCTTTGGGTAGATATCATTATTATGTTTCCTTCATGGATGATTACTCGAGATATACTTGGATTTATTTTATGCATACAAAATCTAAAGTTTTTACCAAATTTAAGGAATTTGTTGAAAAGAAAATAGATTATACGATAAAAGTATTGAGATTTGACAATGGGGGTGAATATTGTTCTAAGGAATTTGATGAGTTTTGCAAACATGTAGGAATTGTTAGGCAAAAGACTACACCTTACACACCACAACAAAATGGGGTAGCATAAAGAATGAACCATACATTAATGGAAAGAGCTAGGAGCATGTTAAGTAGTGCAAAGTTAGATAAATTCTTTTGGCCAGAAGCTGTTAGTACTACTTGTTATTTAATTAATAGATCTCCTTGTAAATCTCTTGTTGATAAAACACCTTATGAAATGTGGTTGGGTAAAAAGCCTTCAGTTTCACATTTAAGGGTCTTTGGTTGTGAGGCTTTTGTTCATGTGCCTAAAGAGAGGTGGTCTAAATTGGATCCCAAATCTCAGAAATGCATCTTTGTAGGTTATGTTGAAAATGTTAAAGGTTATTAACTTTGGAATCCACTAACACGAAAGATGATACTTTCTAGAGATGTAATTTTCAGGGAATTTAGAGCTAACTCTGAAGATCATCAACCAAAGGAAAAGTAAAAAACAATGCATTTTGAAACTAAGCAAGAAGATGCACATGTGGAAGAACAAAGAGATGGAGAAGAAGATGGAGAAGAAGAAGAGAGTTCTGCAGAATTTGTTGTAACAAAAGAATTTGAAAACAATGAGGATGAACATGAGGAGGAACCTCTTACTCCACCTTTGAGAAGGTCTACAAGACAACGAAATCCAGTTGATAGGTATAGCCCACCTGATTTTCATTGTAAATTTTCTTTGTTATGTACTGATGATGAACCTAGATCTTTCAGGGAGGCTCTATCTTCAGAAGAATGTGAGTCTTGGATGCATGCCATGCAAGATGAGATGATGTCTTTGGAAAACTGTGACACTTGGGATCTTGTTAGTTTTCCCAAAGGAAGAAATGCCATTGGTTGTAAGTGGGTATATAAAAAGAAGTTTGGTGCAAATGGTAAGTTGGAATGGTACAAGGCCAGATCAGTGGCCAAGGGCTACTCCCAGAGAGAGGGAGTTGATTTTGGTGAATATTTTCTCCTGTTGCTAAGTTGACTTCTATTAGATTCCTTTTATCCATTGCTGTTGCTTATGATTTAGAAATAGAACAAATGGATGTTAAAACTGCTTTCTTGCATGGGGATCTTGAGGAAGAAATTTACATGCAACAACTTGACGGTTTTGTTGTGAAAGGAAAAGAACACTTGGTTTGTGGGTTAAAATGGTCTCTATATGGTTTAAAATAGTCGCCTAGGATGTGGTACTAGAAGTTTGATACCTTTGCATTAAAGTTGGGTTTTGTTAGAAGTGAAGAGGATCACTGTGTTTATTTTAAAGTTATTGATGATCAGATATTGATTATTGTCTTATATGTGGATGATATGTTGTTCATTGGTAGCAATAAGGCAATGATTAGGGAACTTAAAACTCATCTTTCTGGCACATTTGATATGAAAGATTTAGGGGCTGCTAAATATATTCTTGGGATGGAAATCATTAGGGATTGGGTTCACATAAAGCTTTGGTTAAGTCAAAGTAAGTATGTTAACACTATTTTGCAGAGGTTTAATATGCAGGACTGTAAACCAATAAATATTCCATTTCCTATTGGTACTAAGTTAAGTTTGGACATGTGTCCTAAATCAGATGATGATATTGATGAAATGTCTAAAGTTCCTTATGCTAGTGCTATTGATAGTTTAATGTATGCAGTGGTTTGCACTAGACTAGATATAGCCCAAGCAGTGGGAGTTCTAAGGAGGTTTATGTCTAACCTTAGTAAAGAACATTGAAATTTTGTTAAAAGGGTATTTAGATATTTTCGAGGTACTTCTGATTATTGTTTGGTTTATCATGGTACTGATAATGTTGATAAGTGATTGGACATACAAGGATTTGTTGATGCAGATTGGGCAGGTGACTTGGACAGTCGAAGGTCCACTAGTGGCTATGTGTTTACTTTGTTTGGAGGTGCAGTGAGTTGGATGAGTAAAAGACAACCTACAATTGCTTTATCTACCACTGAAGTAGAGTATATGGCTGCTACACATGCTTCTAAGGAGGCGGTTTGGTTACAAAGACTTGGTAATGGTATTGGTTTTGATTGTAGGATAATGAGGATTAGATGTGATAGTTAGAGTGCCATATGTTTGGCTAAAAATCCTATGTATCATGCTCGTACTAAGCATGTTGATGTTCAATATCACTTTGTGCGAAAAATGGTTGAGAATGGACATGTCTTGATTGAAAAAGTTGACACTTTGGATAATGTTGCAAATTCTCTTACGAAGCTAGTCACCACAGATAAGTTCTCTTGCTGCAGGAAGGCCATGGGCCTTGATCACTGTACTTGATTCTATGTAATTGTATCTCTATGGGTGTAATTTATAATGTATGATGTCAAGTGGGAGAATTTTAGGATTTAGGTGCCATCAACCTTATAAATCCTTTAATTAATTATTCTCCTAAAGTGTTTTGTACATTTACCCATAAGAGGTGAAACCGTTTGACCAACGGTGGTGAAAGAGACAATGTAAATGTAGTGTTACTGTTACCATTTGTCCTTTTAGAAAAGGACAAAATAGCTAGGTGTCCCACTTTGGAATCTTCTAGAATGAGGTTGTTGGGTCAAAATAGGGTGTTGTAAGAGCATCTATGATATGTATGACAATTGTCATAAGATGCTATGACAGTATGACAAATTCCCTATGACAAAATATGCTATTTTTGGACCCCAGGCGCCTATGCATGAGAGATGCCTTATGAAAGCTGTAAGAGCATCTGTAAGAGGCTATTTTTGGTATTTTTTGACCATTTCAAGGAGGGAGGTGTGGGTTTTTCTAGGTGGTATTTCTTCCTATTGTTTGGTGAAACCATGGTGGTTTTCATCCTCACAAATCTCTTTAAATTAGGGCCTTGAGCTAGAGTTATTCAATTAAGTTTGGCAGGTTTGCAGGGTAATAGGGTGCTACTGAATTTTACAGAGATTGATAAGAGAAGTCTATTGCTGCATGTAATATTTCAGATTATTAGTAATATACTTGCCTCTCTCTTAGTGGTGGAGTTTTTTCCCTTCGGTGTTTCTCCATGTAAATTTGTTGTTGCATGTGTTATGATTTTTCTATCTCTCTCTCTCATTCTTTCTTCACACTAAGGCTAAAAGGTTAATCTACTTATTTCAGATTTGCATACACTTATTTAAGTTCATATTGCAAGCTTACTTCACCTTGATAATCAACAAAAAAACATTTCCATCTACTAAAGCACCTATAAAAGGAATCAATATTGGGTTCCTTAATTTTTGTTTCCTAAAGCAAAGAGAGTGCAGGCCTCGTTTGATCAAAACATCTTTTGATCAAATGGATTTTGTCAGGGGCATTGCAGCCCTTGACATTCCACGATAGGATTTTCATGGCTGCCGGGAAAAGGCATAGCCTTTTCTCGATCGTAATTTACTCTGCCCAGCCGCATTGCCAACCATTTCAAGTCGCATCTTATTAGTTTTAGGACCACATTTTTTCTTCTCTCCAATCTTAGCCTTATTAATTAAAGCTAAATATTTCTCTATATTTCTCTTATCAATAATCCCTATGTTATCATGCAGACCAAGCAAATATTCACTACTAGGATCCTCATCTGACGCCACCTCTAAATATGAATCCTCCAGGTTGCCACCGCTGTCTTTGACTCCTTCAAAAGCACTCTCTATATTTCGAATAGGGGAGATGAGAATATCCGTAAAAACAATGTCCTCATTCTCCAACATAATGTCATCATCTAGCATCTTGGCCTCATCCTCAACATCCTGCCTATTATTGCATGGAGAGCTACGATCCAAATCTTCCCCAGGATTTTCATCTCAACCATGTAGGTGTCTGTTAACACTCTCCTTTTTGCTTGGGGAGTGGGAGTTTCCTTGCAAGAATGGATCAAGATCAGATCCATCAACCCTTATGTAGATGTTCTGAGTCAAAGCAAAAACTTCACCCAATCGGGGAGACTCATTCTACCCAACATTCACATCATTTCCATCTATTTGAGCATTCAAGTCAGCTAGTTGTCCTTCTGAGACCAACACCAACTTCACATTCTCTAAAATTTTAATAGTGAAAGAATCCACCATTTCGTTCGGTTCATGATGAGTCCACACTTGAGACATCAACTCAGAACCATTTTCAAAGAGAAAATCTATTTTCTCTTTCTGAGTCCCGTCCCAGTAGTAATTTGTCCCTATTAGCAAACAAGATGAGCTATTCAGCCGCCTCTAGTGAAATCCCCATTCTTGTATGTTCCAATGATCTTCCCATGCATCAGATTCAGTTAAGATCGTTAGCTCCTCCGCAAGGGTATTCTGTGCTAACCCTTTTCCTTTCTTCACATTTGGGCAGTGACCTTCTAAGTGTTCTTGCCCTGAAAATTTTGAGCAAGATATCATTGCCTCCTCAACCTCTACGTTTTGAAGCCAAATACCTTCCCCTTTTTTATCTCTATCATGTTAGGAAGAGGGTGGATTTTCTGCCTTAAAATACAAATCCTGGGGAACATACTATAATATGATTTTGCCACAGCTTCCTCCGACTTCACAAAAACACCTAATTTGTTTCCAATGCTTTTGAGAGTTTCCATATCCCAACATTCCTGAGGGAGATTCTTCAACCTAACCCACATTGGCACTTCCTCTGCAATTGTTGTATTAGGATCAAAGTTTGGTGTCCAGTCTAATATAAAAAAACCCTCCCTTCCATCATGAATGGGCCACTATTGATGATCCATTCCTTGTCCTGGACTATTTGACAAATCACTAAATAAAAACCATTTTCTAGGGTTTTAAGACCACAATATTTGTCCTAGTTTTTATCGCACCAGGCCCTAATCTTAGAGAAAGCTAGCTATTTCTCACCCCATTTCATAAAAAAGGCACGAGCCTTAAGAAATATGACAAAATCACTCCATTCTCTATTTTCCAAAAACAAAGAGACCATAGTGGTGTGGGATATGTTGGGCATTACCTTGCTTGGCTCCGCTTTCTCGCTTTGGTTATTTGGGTGCCAAAATTTTCCTTCCAACTATCTAAAATCCACCTTTCCAATTGAGAGCATCGACCTGAACTTCCCATCATTTTGCATTGATTGACTAGCCTTTCGTCCTTCATTTCCAATGCCCCTAGTTCTAAAACCTTGGTTAGCCAGAGCCTTCCATGCTTGCTAAGAATCGTTCCTTCTAAAATTATGAGAGTTCTTTCTTTTCTCCTGTTGAAAGGTCATCTAGATTGAGGTCCTCCATCATATTATAAACCTTGGTGTCTTCAAAAATTCGGCGTGTGTCATCGTTCGGCCATTTCAATGGCTCTTCTTTTCAATTTTTTCAAGGATCGTTTCCACTTGTTTTTAATTTGACATGATTAATTATTTAAATGTCAATTATAGATTTATTATGGCTATTTAATAACATGATTCTAATGTATTTTGTGGCAAGATGTGATGATTGACCATAATAGGTATGGGTGAAGGTGATTTGAATATGTAGGGTTGAACTTGATTAGAGTGTTGAAACTTTAGGAAAAAATGGAATAGATGATGGAAGACAAGATCTTGTGACCTTACCCATTATGATCAAACATAACCATTCAAACATAAGATACTCAAACGTGGGCGACCAAGGATGTGGGAATCCAATTTAGACTAAGAAGTTAGAAGTTCACAAGTCCTTAGGAATTTTCCAATCCTATAGACTATCAAAATTGTTGCTTTTAACAAATTGAATAATAAGGTGGCTTGTGTCCTCTACTCATGCCCCATGAATGTCCAGGATCATTACCATTATTCTAAGGAATAAGGAAATGATATTGGGACAACATCAATGGTGATACAATTTATGAGAATCACACAAAGTTCTAGGAGACAAGGAGGTTCCACATGACTTTCTACTTGGTTTATTCATTGGAAATAAGAGCTATCTTCCCTAGAATTACTAAGGTTGAAAAAATGGGGCTGCACTTGTTTAAGTAAAGGATCATAAATATTATCCTTAACTAACCTTGAAGGAAAGATACAAGCATACTAAAAGGGATAATGACGTTTTCTTAATATTTTTTTGTGTAGACCATGGAAGGATATTAGGCCAAGATACTATTAGTGGAAGCCATAAAGGTAGTGGTAGTATATGGCATTGTTTCATCCAATTCTCAAAATTCTTCTATATTAGATCTTGTGGCTTCACTAGAGGAATTTACAGGTTGCAAAAGTTCCCAAGTGATAAGGTAGTGATTTTTGAGCTAACAAGACAATTGACTAAATCCCACTAGGACTTGGTAGAGAAACATAGGACTAAGATACAACTCGTAGATTGGACATTATTTATGCCCTGCTTCTCAAACTATTGGAGAGTTAACTATTAAAATTCAAAGATACAATTTTCACCTTCATGAAATGATACCATCCTTTGATCCTAAGGGCATCATGGATCAGGTGGGATCTCACATGATATATCAACGCCATCTTGAGGAGTATTGGATAGATTGTGTTACTGAGCATGAAATAAGATAGAGAAAGTTTTCAAAGTTAATTGACTTCTAGATGAAAATATTTAATATTTTACAAGTCATCGACCAAGTATCGAATAATGATAAAATGTTGAGAGATGAATGTAACACCAAGGAGATTTTCAATGTTCCTATTCCTCATCTAAATTGGTCTAAAGAAGAACTAGTGTCATGATATGAGAGCCCATGCATTATTTCTAACATGGCTTTTTATATTTTCCAACATGATAACCAAACCTTTTAATATTTGATAAGATTTAAGATGGATTTCTCATGAATCTCAATTATGCTCATCATATTTAGTGTTTGACCCTTGAATTATTGATTCCCTATACATTGAAATTTTATCTTTGAAGAATAGATTTAAAAAACATCAATATTTTAATAAATTTGATAAGTTTCATTTATCATTGTTGAAGACTTTGATGATGGATGCATTATTTGGAATTATTAACTAATAAATAATTTCTCTAGTAAACATATCTTGTTAAAATTTAAGATGAGATATAAAAGGAAAGTTGGTACTATTAACTTGAACTAACCTAACTATTTTCTTAATTAGGAATAAAAGTAATGGAAGGTGAATCAAAAGACTTGGTACCATCTAAAACCCTGTTCCTATAATGCTAAATCCTATCATTTTAACTTTTAATATATCTTTGATATGTGTGGTAACAAACTCATCCTTCAATAATATATCCTTTTCTTTAAATTTTTTAGACTCAAAGGGAGTGCTTCATACTCATTTGTGTTATTTATGTACCCAAGTAATCTAAAGGTAAAAGGATATGCTTTACCTTTGGGGAAATGAGTAAGATATATGTGCCTCTCTAGCAATTAAGCATCTTACATACAACTAATTATCCATATGTCTTCTTCTTCTTTTAAAAATTCTTATTTATTATCTCTCTACACCTTCATTTTCTTATAAGGACATCATAATGTATTTAACTAGGCTCATATTTCATAAATAATATTAGAACAAAGATATTTGATTTTTTAACAATAAATTTAGAGTCTGGCTCTAGTTCCAAGTGAATCCTCTTCTATTACATGTAGCTTTTTTCCCAAGAGAACATAAAGTTATGAAACAACCCTTTATAATTAAAAGGGAGATAGAAAATAAAGGATATTATGATCCTTTGGTTAAAATGAATATTAATAAAGAATATTTATATAGTTTCTTTTAAAAGGGGAGGAATAATTATACATACTTATTAAAAGGAAGGTCTAATGAAAGGGTGTGATGATTTGAAAACAATCACTTACAAGGTTATATAAAACATTCATGTGAGACTTTGCAAATACATGTAGATCACTCAAGGAAGAAGAATGTGGTTTGGTGGGCTATGGACATGGGAGAAGGGGCACACAATGTGTGTCCTATTAGAGTAATCTTTAATTAATTATTAGTCTAAATTATTCTCATGCACTTAAGCTAGACTTAGGAGTGATTTACTATGTTAACTAGAGAGCTATTATTAGATCATTCTGTCTCATTGTATGAGATGCTGACACTTGTCATGATCTAATCCCTTTACCATTTAGGGTTGCTCCTATATAGCACTCAACCCTCATTGTATTATCATGCCTTTGATAGAACTCTCAACCTTTGAGGACTCTTATTTTCCTTGAAGATTCTTGAGGTTCATTTTGTAGCTTTTTCTTGTTGAGGAATATTGCATATATTGTTTGCAGATCTCTTGCGTGGAAGGTGTCTCTGTTCATTGTTTGATCCTATGGCTCATGTTTTTCACAATTATAACATGGTATCAAATCATGGATTCATTGAACCCCTTCTTGATTTATGAGGTTTTTTCTTCAACAAGGGTTATAGGCTTCATATTTGGAATCCCCTTTGCTTTTTTTGCAAATTTTGGAGGTGGACAAATTTTTGGTGCATCTGGAACCAAAATAGAGTCTTCCATTGGATTCAGAGCTATTGAGAAAGTCATTTTTGCCTTTAGTTTGACCTGATTTGGATTCCTAAGGTTAGATCTGCAAGGGTTTGAAGCAGTTGCCTTTATTCCAAATTTGGAGGGTAGCTACGATTTTGAAGCATTTTGAGCCAAAACCTCACAGTTGCATTTAGGAGGCTGATTCAACAAATTTTGATTATAAATTTTCCTACTTTTGCAATTAGGATCTTTTGAGGCAAATTTTTTTCCCCAAGGTTGTGCGGCCTCAGTATGACCCTTGTGCAAGAGATCTGAGAAAAAACAAAAAAGGTTGATGTTTTATAATTAAATTTATTTTATTTAGATTTTTTTTATAAATATATTAAAAAAAGGTTAAGAAAACCTATGAGTAGGTACTCGTAGGGTACCTGCACACATAGGTCCTTGTGGGCTCGTACTCTCGCAGGTCCATGTGCCTCGTCAACAGGTCCACAAACCCCGCCGACGACCTTTAAAGCCAACCGATGACGAATTTGAATCGCTCGATGGTGGTTTATTGAAACCAATGACGTTCTTTGCCTCTTTTTCAGTAATAAAAAAATTTACCGACGTTGACCATAATGTTTTTGGAAGTCTAGCTCTTTTGGTAGAGATTTTGAATAGGAATATTTTGCCAATGTTTAGAATATGCTGTTGTTGACTTTTTCATAGGGGCTGATTTTTTTCTTTCAGCCAATGGGAATATTCCACTGACGTTAGCATGATGTCATGCTGACATCAACGGTATAGCCTGCTATATGGGCTCTTTTGAACCCTCCATGTGCCCTAAAGGAGGTGTTTTTTTCTTTTGGCCATAACTTGGGTGTATGGTATTATTTTTTGGCAAATGAGATATCATCAAAAAGCTGGTTTCGCCAACCTTGGATAGTGGTGTGGTTCTCATCACCTGTTTTTGCTACTGGTGCATTCTACAACTTGTTGAAGTTAGAGGTGTTGTTTTCAATCTCGAGCTCATAAATGTTGACCTATTTGTTCATTTTTCACGATACCAATAGTGTTGGGATGGTCTTTTAGAGCTTTTCACAACCATTCATGCATTTTTTCTAGATTTCTCTCCAGGCACATTTTTTTTTTGTGTTTTCACATTCTAGTGAATTACTTGGATGTTTTAACTCTTGGGAGATTTTTTGTTTGCATGGGATGATTCTTTTTTGGCTGTTCTATATGTATTTCTAGTTTTCTATCCTATTTGGGCATTTTAGACATTTTTTTCATGCACATTCTCTTTTGTAGACACATTGAGATAAAGTGCTATTCTGGTGTATACTTTTTGGGGATTTTGCAGATCCTGTTGTGCCTTTTTTACTCACACTAAGATATAAAGTGCCATGGGGGGTTGATGTTTTCCTTTTCTTTGTCATCACACCTTTGTCAAGTGAGTGTCCCTTCCACGACAGTAGTGAATCCTAGTGATTCTTGCCTCATATGTGTGTGCCTTAGTTTGCATACCCTTTTATTTGCAGGTTGTTTCTCCTACATTCTCTTCTTGGTTTCGAACAGTTTTAGTGTACCTGTCTTGGCTCTCCCTTTTCAACATTATAGGGGGTTTCTTTTGTTGGTGCTAATGCTTCCCCGGTTTCATGGTTTGGAGTGATTTATGTATCTAGTTCTTATTGCTATGTACTTTCAGATGCAACATGTACCATTTGTATCTTCGAGTAGTGTCATTGGGGATACTCATGTAGATTATTGTCTCTCTCTTGATTAATGTTTTTTAGACTATTTGTTACCTATATATTTCACTTTCATCTTGCATGTTGAGTAGTGTTGTTGGGGTCACTCGTGTAGATTCATGTACCATTTGTATCTTCAAATTTCAGATGTTTGCCTTTATTTTCCATTCGATTCAAGTAGTGTCATTGGGGGCACTCATGCAAATTATTGTCTTCTTAATCTTGGAATTTGTATCTTCAAGTTCCAAATGTTTTGCCTTTGTTTTCCATCTTATTCGAGTAGTGCCATTGGGGGCACTCATGCAGATTCTTGTTATCTTGATCCTAATCATCATTTGTTTTAGAGGAGGTTCTTCATTTCAACATTATATCAATCATCATTCGACAACAGTCTACACCTTCTTCGTGCTTCACTGATGTTCTACATGTTTCTCTTTTTTTGGGACATTGTTTTGGTTGGAGGCTTCTTAGTCCTTTAGCTTGATTTGGAGGATTTTTTAGTCCTTGATTCGCCTTTTTCTCTTTTGGAGAGGATCTTTCCCATGTGGTTTTCTCCTTTTTCTCTAGTTTTGAGAGATCTTTTGTTTGTACATGGGTACCTCACCAGGTCTTGTTTGTTGGGACCCATCATGCATTTTCATTTTTATGGTTTTTAGCTACTCCCTAATTTCATCTTAAGGGGGGGCATTAGAGTAATCACGCATTAGCTAAAAATTAATTAATTATTAGTCTAATTTATTGTCATGCACTTAAGCTAAAATTAGGAGTGATTTACTATGTTAACTAGAGAGCTATTATTAGATCATTCTGTCTCATTACATGAGATGTTGACACTTTTCATGATCTAATCTCTTTACCATTTAGGGTTGCTCCGATATAGCACTCAACCCTCATTGTATTATCATGCCTTTGATAGAACTCTCAACCTTTGAGCACTCTTCTTTTCCTTGAAGATTCTTGAGGTTCATTTTGTAGCTTTTTCTTTTGTTGAGGAATATTGCATATATTGTTTGCAGATCTCTTGTGCGGAAGGTGTCTTTGTTCATTGTTTGATCTTGTGGCTCGTGTTTTTCACAATTCAAACATGTCCAACTTAGGGTACAATGTACACCTAGGATTTTTTGTTCAAAGCTATTGCTTAGAGGAAGCATATGTGGGTTTTGAATAAGAATTAGGTCCTCCTAGAGTGTGTCATAGCGATGAGGGTTAAGACCATTGAAATCTTCCTAGAGTGAGAGTGACCATTCAAAGTGTTCTATTTTAGATAAGTATTGAAAACCTTTGATGTTATAAGATATAGGGAACAATATATATATGATTTTGATGTTAATTTAATTGAATTATGTGGCTATTGTATTTAATTTATTGTGTTAATTATTTACTTTAGAATTCTTACTAAATAATCACATTTTGTACTTTGTATTGATTATTCACATATATTTTAAAAATATTACACATTGTAAATTATCCTAACTCTAATATTTAATCTATTTTATGCATTTCTAATACTTAAATAACTATGGAGAAAAGTGGCATTATATCTTTCGTTTAATTTTTATTATTGTTGAGGACCAATCATGCCAAATATACCCTCCTATATCCTTTGCCAAAATAATGGTTGATAGGCATGCCATAAAATTGATGACATTTGCTACTAGTATGTTCACAATGACCATATTTTCTAGATAAGCATTGAAATTAACTTGTGTGTCTTTTATTTGACATACTAAAGGTACTAAATCGGAATATAGGGAATGCAATTCTCCATTAGCCTTTTTATAATAAAATCATAAAAATATATTAATTGAAGGGCATAACATTGTATGATAAATCCAAAACAATGATATATTATTCAAATGACATCTCTTATAAAAAGGAAACATAACATAGTTTGGATTTATCTTTAGAACATGTGAATTTATGAGAGTTTGCAATGAAATAGGGTTGAGGCTAGATTCTTCTTTATAAATTTTGTTATTAAGTTAAAACCAATTATTTTAACCAAATGTTTAATGACCACTTTGAACACATCCTTCAAATATGATTGTGTGAACTTCTAAGGGGATAATTTAAAAGATTCTTTCTCCCACTCCTTCCTTAAGCCACATGTGTGCACATAAATAATTTGTAGGATTCAATTAAAACTAGTCTAGATACTAAATTAATATTTAAGGAACACAAATAATTAAGAAGATACATATAATTAACTCATACTAATAGTCTATCAAAAAAGTGCTATTATATAAAATATAGGTTTGGAGAAACAAGACCACAATTGTGCATGCTAATTCTTTTGTTCACCAATGAAAGATTTCTTTGTCTAGTCTCTCTCCCTTTTTACAATATAAATTTATCTAATTTTAAATACTCTCAAACCATTACAATAGTTCAAGAGCAACTCTTCAAATTCTACTTGCTTGAAATTATGAACACTTTGAAAGATTTTTAGTATTCCTTGTAGTTATATATTCTCTTATTTAAAAATTATTTATACTTAACCACTATAGGTTTGACAATAGTTTTAATATTTGGGTTTTCACTTTTATGTTACTAGTTAAATAATTTAATAAATAAGTATAGGCTTAATTTATATGTAATTAGGTTTAATAATTTGAGTTACACCTATTGCCTTAGCAACCACAATTCAAGCATATCAATTTAACCAAGGCAAACTTGAAATTGAAATTGACTAGCCTAATAACATCATGAATGAGGACTCATAAAAAGTAACGACTTTGTTTTCCAATTTCCTATAAGGACTTGACAAGCTTTGAAAATGTGTTTGATGTCTCCCTCAAGTATAGGGTTTTAATTATACCAATTGTCACCCTTTAGGCGTCATATATAATAAATAAAATCTAGCTACCTTTAAATGAATTCAATTTGATTTAATAAATCAAAATATTTGGAATTAAAACTTTTGTAGAACATACATCAAAGTTCTTTGAACAAAATTTTAGGTAAAAATTGATTTTAATCGGGTTTGAAGATATTTAAAATCTAGAAGGCCTCCTTTTCATTTTACATTGATAAAATAGGATCCACAAGACACACATCCAATATGAAAAAACTTAGATGATAGGTGTTGTGATTTCATGGCCTTAGGGAAATGCGTTGCTTATCAAGATATTGAGTCATACAAAGTAGACTCAAAATATATTATCCATGATTATGAGTTTGGGAAGTCCAAAATTTAAAGAAACACACTCTAAAAATAAATTAATTTCACCCCTCTAAAGTCCAATAGATGCAAAAAGAATTAAATTTGATATAGACTCATCTAAGATTTGGGTTTCCTAGACTTAGACTTCTAGGGATAAAACTAAATTTAACTAAGTTCTTAGTTTTGGAAAGGTACATGACTTTACAAACCTTGATTATTAGACATAGAAAGGTGTTAAAAATTAATTCAAATAACTTTTGAATATAGGGGATACATAGGAAAACAAAATTTTACAGAAATAAAACTAAAACCTTTGAAATTAGACCCAATAGAATATAAAATTGGAAATAAAAAATAACGGAGTCCGAGATAATATAGATAATAAATTAATAATCTCACCACCAATGCATCTCCCAAACTATTTAAATAAAAAATAAAGCCTTTCAGACTTGTATGTGTTTAAAAGCTAAAATATTAGTATAATTTGCTTTATAAGCATTGGGTAAGAACTTAACTTCATGATAAAATAAAATAGATCAACTACAACTTAAGTCTAAGGAAGAAAACAAACTAAGAAAATATAATAAAAAGAAATATGCCAAGTAAGGAACTAGAAATAAAACTAGGAGATAATAACCAACGAAATACATCAACTAGGAATTTGAATTATTAAACTAGAAGATTGAAAAAACAACCAATGAATCGCTTAAGTGTAAATTGAATAAAAACACATTAAAATTAGATAGAACAATAAAAAATCTAGAAATATAACAAAAATAGTATAAAAACAACATACATTGCTTAGAATTGAGTTGGGCCTATTGTTATCACAACATACATTGTTTGGAATTGATTCTACATTATTGAATCTAAACCAAAGAGTTTTTTAAGATCATTTACATTTAAAAATATTCATCAAACAAAATATGTAAATTTCTAAAAATAACAAATAGATTCAATATAATATTAATAGTCTTTTTACATTATCAATTCCAAAAAGTAATACCCTAATTTTCTTGATTAATTATTACATTTAGCTCACCTATAATTAATCTAAAATAACACCTTAAAACTAATATTTTTCAAAAAATGTGTGTACTTGGAGATGACATGGTTATCCTATCTGAAATAGGACGATATCTAGATGACCTTCCTTTTAGTCTACAACTCAAAATCATTTATCAATTTGCTATTCAATCCCAAATTAAAATTGTTGCGTTGAAATATGGATGATATTCTATGGCCCACTATATATTAAGATAATAAATAAAATAGATGAAATTCACAACAGCTGGTTTGCCCGAGAGGTTAAGGGGGAAGACTTAAGATCTTCTGCACATAAGTGCGCATGGGTTCGAACCCCATAGCCAGCATTTTCGTTGCTATAATAACGATACCAATAAATCTGTTATTTTTACAATATTTATAAACCCCAAACTGTTTTATATAGACTATAAAGGAAGTGTGGATAATATCATTAAAAATGGCGCATCTGGTGTAGTGGTATCATAGTACCCTCCCACGGTACTGACCGGGGTTCGATTCCCCGGATGCGCATTTGCTGATTATTCAAATTTTCGCGTTATTACAGAAAATTTTTCTTCTAAATTCAAACTTTTCATTATTTTGAAAGAAAATTACAAATTTTTGCGTTATTACAGAAAATTTATCTTTTAAATTCAAACTTAGAAAATGACAATCTTAAGTATATTAGACATATAACCAATCTAAAATTAACTTATATAACTTCTTAAGATATCTAAAAATGTATTAGGCATTTAATCAACCTAAAATTAATTTGTATAAATTTTTAACATATCTAAAAATACTCAACTTTATTATTTTGTCTATAATAGTATTTTTCAAACTATAACTCTAATTAGAATTTAAATAATTCAACTCTAATCATTGTCTATTCTTCTATGGACATTTATACATGATATAGGCTAAAACAATTATGTTAGGAATCCTAGAAGTCTTTAGAAGCTCATTGGAATAAGGCTTCAAAGTGTTCTTGGGTGTTTTTATTATTTTTGTCATGAGAAGAAACCCCCTTTTTTCAATAGTTATTAAACGTTCATTTCTTGGATGAAATCATTGCCTCTTTGAAATTGGTAGTTTCTTACATAAGCTTGAAATACTTCATTCCTCTAACTTTCTAATTTTTAATGCCTAAAACCTTTTTCAATTGTCTTCTAAGTACTATTCTATTTTTCCAATGAAGTCAATTGATCTTTTTATCAATTAGGTAGAGCTAGAGTACTAATGGGATAGGTGACCTAGAATTTTCATTATTGTGCTTCATCATTATTGTGTATTGTATTATCTATCCTTTGACCAAATTCAATATTTGGTATCAAGTAAGTGAGAGAATGGGAAACCTTATGAGTTTGACAATAACTAGATGGAAGAGAAAATCAAGCTTTGATAGACAAGGGATAACACCACACTATTTTCATTGCCTGACTCATAATAACTCAATTGGTTAAATATGTATGTAGCTTTAGTTTTTTACTTTAATTATTTTCTCTTTTTATTCATGTGAGTTTTTCGTGTAAGAATTTCATGAGGCATTTTGATTTGGAATCTGCTAAAAAAAGTGTCCATGTATTGTGAGGAGTTTTTTTGTTAAAGGAAAGGTTTCCATTTTTAGAAGCACCATCTAAAACCAAATGATCAAAGAATCTTTGTGATTACAAAGAGGCGCAAACACATACTACTAATGTGCACAACTAACAACAAAAATATATAGTAATAAAAACAATCTCCAACAATAAGGCAATTATGTTTATTTATGCAATAAAAAATTAATCTAGAGTGATGCCTTAAGATAAACTAGAAAGAGTAGCATACCATCAAATGAGACACTTTACAACAATAATAAAGCACTCCAAAGGTGTTACAATTTAATATAGATTTTATGCTTTATAATATTTAGGGAAAGTTTAAAAAGAATAAAAAATATAATTTTTTATCCTGACTCATATTAATTCTATAATTTTCAATTGAAAGAACAAAATTTGAAACCTAGGTTAAATTAAGTGTTCATGAATGAGAATAAATGAACTTAAGATTACACATCTTTTGATAGACTAATCTGATTCAGTTATTATATAAAATAAATTACTAATAAGTGACAAATAAGTCAAACTTAACTCAAATTTATCAAATGAACCAAATTAGTGTAGAGTTGAGAAATGAAAAATGTAAGCTAGCAAAGCACAAGAGAAAAGGAGAAGGATTATACACCCCTATGTACAATTTTGAATAATCTAGATACACATCCCCCTTTTATACTAAAGAGAAGTTTATTTTAAATAAATTTGACTCATTTCTCTACATAATTTTGATTAATTACCCCGAAGGCGTTCCCTATATGAACATTACCGGCTGACTTTAATGATTGACAATTGAGAATGTGGTATAATGATGATTGAACATTGAAAAGGATCTGATCGTTCGATAAACCCAATATAAAATAAATAAAAATAATATTAAAAAATATAAACCACTTTATACAAAGAAAGAAAGCAAATAATCAAATATTATTTCTACATTTCTACTAGAAAATATGTTTTAAATTCATATTATAAAGGTCAAAAATAAAAAAATAAAAAAACCATAATTATTATGTCACACCTTGTCTTGTTGTTACTGATTTTCTTTACCTTAATGGGTAAATAGGATGGTAAATGCAATCATGATTTCGATATGAATGGAATATTGAAATAGGTATTAAGGTATTATTGCCTTGGAAGAGTAATTATGTTTACATTTATGATGAACATGCATTGCTATATGAATATGCTTAAGTTTTATGATGCATATGGATTCTATTATGAGCGTCTAACTACCATTGCAAATGTGCTAAACTAGTTACAGGGACAGGTTCAATCCTCTAGGTGGAGGGGAAGTAACACTCAAGAGAAGTGATTGATCAAATAACCCTAAATGAAACCTATCCGAGCTTACACTCACACTCACAATGGAATTGGTTGATTCAAGTTATTGTGTTAGGAAATGGTAAGTCATCCTAAGTGTGAAGTGTTTGCATTAGTAAGGGTCATGATTACTGTTGAATGCATGCTTGGATAATGTTTATATGTTTGGAACTTATGAGTCCTTCCTTATATAACTATGCTTGATTGATGAGTGGAATATACGTTGAATGTATATATATATATATGCTTGGATGTATATATATATACATATACACACATGAGCATTAATGCTTATATAGAGGAGTGTGTATATATATAATATATTATTATTATTATGTGAATGTTAACTTGTTTGTACTCATTCATATATCAAATGTATTCTTACTTGATTGACATGACATATATATATATTAACAATATATATATATATATATATTAACAATATATATATATATATATATATATATATATTAACAATATATCTATATATATATATATTAACATATATATACATATACATATACATATACATATACATATACATATACATATATATGTGTGATATTATTGATATACTTATATATATGTATATGTACATATATGAATATATATTTATATATAAATATATGCTTAGAGATCGATTAACATATGTAATGCTTAGAGGTCGATTTATTTACTTGAACATAGGTTGATTTATATATAACATATACAAAGCATTTAAAGGCCAAATATAACATATATTGGTATTAAATAAAGGTCGAATTATATGCTATGTATTATGCATCAACAAGGTTGATATGGAAAATACACCATAGTCGATACTATGGAGATAAGTATTTATTATCTAAACTAGTGAATAACTTATGTTGAGAACACATAAAGCGATAGAATATAAGCCACCTCATTAAATATTAGAGAATGCTTGAGAATAGGGAAAGTAAACCAACGAAGTGAGAATTGGTCAAAGCACCATTTAAGCACTGAAGCAACTCATATTTCCTCTGTTTCTTTGCAAAATTTGACCAAGTTGATATGATAAAGGTGTTGCTTGATAACAATAGACTAATTCTATAAGAATAACCATGACAAATTTATAGGAGTGGTTGCATACTTGGTGCCAAATTATGAAGTTCTAATTGCTGTAGAAGTCCATTTTGGGATACAATTCGACTGTCATAATTTTAACATGAGCACAATTGAATGTCATTTGCTGTTGTCAAATAGATGGGTCGACCTATAGCTTTTGGTGCTGAGTCTGTGTTTGGTTTTCTGTCACCTTTCTACCAAGTGAAGTGAGTCGAATAGCATGGAGATTGCTGTCATTTTGCATGCCATTTTAATAGGCTACAATGTCTCCTTTTTCTATATAAATAGAGAGGCTTATACTCTCATTTGGGATGCACTAATTTGCATTAGTCTGTAATTGCATCCTGATGTATTTTGTGAGAGTCTTGAGTATTTATGAGGAGTTATACTTTGTGAGAGCTATATTTGTGAGAGCATATTATCAACTTGTGAGAGAAGTCATAGTGAAGTATTGCTTTGAGAGAGCTAAGTGAAGCTAGGAAGCTGCTATTGGAAGGCTGTGTGTCAAGTCACTCAATTGGATTAAGCATATTATAGGCATGAGGATCTAGTCTTCTCTTGTTTGTCTTAATTTGTGAAAGATTGAGAATTGAATGCTTTGTATGATTAGCTTAAGAAATGTTTGTCATTAGTACTATGATACTAGGAATGATTAAACATGGTTATCTTAAGGAAGAGTCTCTATACTCCTATATACCCTATATGGGGATTCAGATAATGATGTTATTTATATACATAGGTAGTAATACTACATGTATATCATGAAATGTATCCACGTCATGAAGCGAATTGACACTGCATCTTATTATGCTAAGGGAATCTTGGGAATGATAGGGTTAGCATTGCAAAAGTAAAGGTATGAAAGATATGATGTTGTTGGTATGTGGCGACTGATCATGCTATACTGTACACTTTTTAGTATTGTACACTCTTCATGTATCCTCGTCAGTGTCTGGGGCTGGGCAGGACCTCAAGCAGGGGTTTGGGGGCGGCACCCCTTGAGAATTTTTTTTTTACCTTTTTTTTTGGTTTCGTCACCGAAAAGAAAAAAAAGCTGACTTTGTAAACCCTAATTTCTAGAAGCTTCTAAAAGCTTGTTATAAGAGGTTGGGATGGAGATTTGTAGTATGTAATTATTTGTGATATTGTAATACGTTTTGCACTAGATAATAAAATCTTTGGGTGGCTGCGGTTTTGTGGATGTAGCCCAGATTGGGTGAACCACGCTAAATTCTCTGTGTTGTCTTATTTCTGCTATAATTTCTTGTGTGTTTTATTTCTTTATTTTATTGATCAAATCTGCATTTAACTTGTTAGATATCTACCTTCTAACCCTAACAAATGTGACATTAAGTGAACCACATGAATTATCTTTAATGGAATGATCACTTGATCATACTTTATACTCAAATGAAACCCTAGGTTTAGGATAACCTATTTGGGATGAGAAGTTCATTTGATTAAAGAGTGAAACCTTAGGTTAAGATTTACCTACTAGGTTGGGATATGTACTTGACTACTCATCGATACCTATAGGCTGGGGATAACTTACTTGGTTGGGTTGTACATTTGATCTTGTTTGAAACATATAGGTTTAGATTAACCTATATAATCAGACTAGTCATTGATTAATGACTTTATCCTAAGATTAGGGTATATTGAGGTTGAGACTCACCTATGTGATTAAGTAAATCACTTGTGTTTGTGAGATACTATATGTATGGAGACATAGGTAGGATTACCTATTGAGTTAGAGTTGCTACTTGATTAGTTGCATTACACTCTTAATACGAAGTATAGTATTGACAAGAGTAGACTCTTTGTTTAAACCTTTTTAATTAAGGAGAATATTCTCTCAAACGGAGTCATCTATTGATATGATTATTTTTCGATTGGGGTCATTCATTGATGTGATTATACTCTTTATGAGAATCACTTATTGATGTGATACATTAATGAAAGGAGTCAGTTATATATGAATATTTAATCTATGATTATGATGAGGCTTATGTAGCCATACTCTAGGTTATAAAGTTATACTTGGGAGTGGATTGTCTCTTAAAGGATATAGCTTGTCTATGTAAAGTTAATTTGTAGACTAGAAAAGCTCATATGTTATACCTAGGATGGGAATATCCATTGAAGGGGTAACTCGTGCTTAGGATTATTGGTAGAGATACTATAGTGTTTTGGGAAAAGGGGAATACGTTATTTCTGAGGTTAGGGACTACCTATGGAAGGAAATTACCTAAGCATAGTATATGAATGGTCATAATCCAAACCGAGATATATAAGTGTATGCGAATAGGAAGACTGTTACTCAAAGTACTGGGTGAGAATACTTTGGCCAAAGTAGTGTAGGTAGCCACTATTTACACTATCGGCTCACTGTGTTCCTCATATGCATTCTAGTTCAGGATTTTCATACTCGTAGGGAAGACAAATGCATGATTAGGTTATGGTTTGTAAGACACAACACTAAGCTTAGATAGGCATTTTTTATGAGGTTTACCAACCAATATCTTCATTGAAGGGTAGGGCCATCTTGTCATGTGAGACAGATGTGCGGGGGATCACATTTGAGTTCGTGGTTGGCAGAAAAGCGCTTGAGTGATTCTTCTCCTCATTAGTTGGCGGCCAAGGTTTGCGGATTTTTGTGTTAGCATTGGGGACAGCTAGAGTGTATGCACCAGGGAGCGGAGACATCCAAAATGTATGTGCCATTGCAGTGACATCAAGACTAGTTTTTATATCTATTTCCAGATGAAGCTTAGAAGAGCTATGTATGTATGCACCAATTTATATAGAAGGATGTAGTCATGAATGATAAAATTGAGTTCATTCAATATGAAATCTATGTAATGGAAAGGTTTGTGAAGTTACAATGGAATGCAATAGAAGTTTGGAAATAATATTATTCAAATATGTATGTAATTTACATTATGGAAAGAATTTTTTTTATTGCTATGTCATGGCATCGTAGAATACTCACTTGAGGTGAAAACATTGGAAATTTTACTGAGTAGAACATCGGGGTTGTTACATGTGGTATCAGAGTTACCAGGTTCAAATTTAGAGCCTATGAGCTCATTACACAAAAATATGTAAACCTTATTGGAAGATAATGGTAGAAAAGTTCTTGTGCCAAGATGGCAAGTGGAAAGAACAAAAGGAAGAAAATATTCCTAGAAAATTGTTTAAGTTTGGGACTAGATAAGAGTCATCCCCGGAGTTGGAAACTCCTAAAACAATAACTTATTATGATATCCCCTTGGATTGTGAAAGATTATGCAATCGGGTTATGTAGGAAGGTTATGACGGATAACCAATATGTACCTTCACCCTACTAAAAAGTTAGAATGACTTTAAGGGATAGAGAGGATTGAAATAATCTCCCTTATTGATAGCAACCTATAGTTGCAAGGAGTCAATAATTCTTGGATTTAGTAAGAATACTATGAATCTATGAGTATGCATTTTTGGCATAAATTTCAATCGAAGTAGAAAGTCAACGAAGGAGGTATCCAAGAGGTTGGAGAACTCTTGACTAGAATCTAATTTTTGTGCAAGGCTAAGATCTTGCAAGAAAGGAGATAGTACCTTGGAATAAGGGAAAATGCCAAAATGGTAAGAAAAGAAGTAATCAATGAAGTGGACATGGTTCCACCAACCAATATTGACGAGATCAATTTGGAGTTTTGATTAAGATGAGGAAAAGAAACCAAGAAAATTTAGAGTGCTTAAGGTTATGAAGTTACCAAGTTTTGGGCACAAAGTCACCTGGAAAGGTGATTTTGAGAAAGAAACCTGAAAAAGGTAAACCGGGTTGGCTTGAAAAAAGTTTGAATAATACATAGATTGGTTGGAGTATAAATTGAACTCACCAACGTGTCAATGAAAACCAACATAAGATTAGAGGTTCTAAAAAGAAATGGGACATAGTATAACACTATGTGTCAAAACTATTGAAATAGTAAGGAAAAATGCTTTAAGTTGAAAGGTACATCAACAAATGAGGCTTTGTGGATATGGAAGTTCCTCCGCGAAAAGGATATTGTGAAGAGAATTGGAATATTGGAGAGCCTCTTAGCTTGTAAAGTTACTGACTATTCATTAGATCTCTTTATTGAAAAACTAATTATTGAATCTATGGGATTAGAAATCAAAGATGAATCTAAATTTGGGAATAAGTATATTCAAGGTATGCCATGGAGGCAAGAAAAAGGCAATAGAAAGCCAACAACAAGGAATGATAAATCATTTCGAGAAAGCAAATGTTTGCTAAAAGTTCAACTTAAAGTTGATCGAATGTTGTGGAAACACTAAGGGGGGGGGGGGGAGAAAGAGAGTGGATTGACTCAGAGTAAGTACCCCATCCAACAAAAAATGAAAACATATTTTCAATTTGGAAGAAATTTTGACTTCTTTATAAAGTCATGATGTCAATTAAGTCATGTATTTCACAACCACAAGGATAAGGTATTATAATTTTTAGAGAAAAATAGTGGAAAGGTCAAGGATTGTGACCTATTATCACACCATACCTTATATATTTGATTGTAAAATCAATTTCTATTATCATTGATGCCTTAGAAAAGGATAGGCAAATTACTTGATCATGAATGAGAAGATCATTGCCCATGGAATCGGAAAGGGAAGATATAATTGCTCATGATTTTGAGAAACACTCGTGCTTGGTAATTAGGTACATGCAATTAAATTTTATATCTTCTAGGAACCAACATGATTGAACGAGGAATATTACTCAAAATTGGTACCAATGCTCATCAAGAGAGATGGATTGAGCTGAAAATCGGTTTACAATTTTGAAAATGATCCAAGGACAGAAGAAATCCAAGGTATGCATGTCCTAAGATGAAGGATATTTATCTCCACAAAATATCTAAGCATTATGCTTATGTGGCATGAGTCCACAAGATAGGTTTTCATTTAGTCAAAGAACAAACTATTATGGGATGTAAAAGAACCTACCTACCCAAAATTTTGGGAGATAAAGGAATGAAATGAGGAAATTGATGTCATAGTTAGGACATTGGAATGAAAAAATTATTTGCCGGATGATGAACCACTATAATTTGGAAAAAGATGGAGTAAGAGGTTGTAGAGTATGTAGCAAGTTATTGTTCAATGTGCTAGGGAATGAGGAAAAGATGTTGTCATCGATAGGACATGTATACTCTCTTGAGATTCCAGAGGGGGAGTTGTTGAACACAAGACAATTTAACCTGTCTATGTTGGTGGAACTGACATAATGCTGTGGTGAACAGACTCACCAAGGTAACCAATGCTGGTTGGAAACTTGGTTTATGGGATTTTGGTCCTAAGTAATATATTATGTAAAGTAATTGCTTAGTATTCCTGAGAAGGTTGTCTTAGTTGTGAACGAGAAAATAATGACAGGGTTGTGTAAACCATGATCATACTATGAGACATTCAATTGAATGCATGCACAATATATTATTGTAGCCAAACATGCAAACGTGGTAAACCAAATCTTGAATGAATTGTTGAATACTTATAAACTTCTACTATGAGGTTTGATCCATTATATGGAAAGGAAGGTTGTAAACTCTATTAGGCCAAAATAGGCTAAGAAATGGGGTTAACCTTAGATCAGAATGATTGTCAAAAAGAATAGATGATCAAAATGATCGAAGAAACTTTGTTGATACAAAGTTTGGAATATGAAGCAGTATTGTTATGTTTAGAATTGACAGGTGTCCAAGAGCAATATTATGCTCAAGATGGAAAAATAGTCAAGAGCATTACTTTTATGATTAAAGAAAAATAGATAAGTAGGTGATGGACGGTCTCGACTTCTGAGTTATCCAAGGTGTACATACCAAAGAAAAGGAAGAGACCCGCGGTGTAGTGTACAATGCACCAACATTCCTTATCTATTTGGATTACACTAAGGATAGATTCATTAGCCAATGATAACACATTTTCCAATCACTATTTCATAGGTTTCATGTGGTATATAGTTATTATTGTACTTGGGATGTACATATAAGGCATTGTGATTACAATGCATAAGCTCTTTGGGAGAGTAAGTATGCGTAAAGAACACAAGTTTCCCCTATGCATTAACAAAGAGTGACTCAATGCAAGGTCCATGTAGGACAATATTGCAAGGAGTGTTGGTGTTACAAGGGAGGATTATTTAATAAATCTTCCATGATTTGGAAAGGGTAAGTAAAACCTTTATTTGACCTTATCTATATGTTAAAGTGTTTTAAATCGTTGGGGACGACGATTCACAAGGGGGAAAGTATGTCACACCCCATCTTGTTGTTACTGATTTACTTTTACCTTCATGGGTAAATAGGATGTTAAATGCAATCATGATTTCAATATGAATGGAATACTGAAATAGGTATTAAGGTATTATTGCCTTGGAAGAGTAAATATGTTTACATTGATGATGAACATGCATTGGTATATGAATATGCTTAAGTTTTATGATGCATATGGATTTATTATGAACGTCTAACTACCATTACAAATTTGCTGAGATGGTTGTAGGGATAGGTTCAATCCTCCAAGGGAGGGGAAGTATCGCTCAAGAGAAGTGATTGGTTGGATAACCCTAAATGAAACCCATATGAGTTTACATGCATACTCATAGTAGAATGGTTGAGTCGAGTTATTGTGTTGGGAAATGGTAAGTCATCCTCAGTATGAAGTGTTTGCATTAGTAAGGGTCATGATTACTATTGAATGCATGCTTGGATGGTGTTTATATGTTTGGAACTTATGAGTCCTTCCTTATATTACTATGCTTGATTGATGAGTGGAATATACGTTGAATGTATATATATGCCTAGATATATACATATATACAAATACACACATGAGTATGAATGCTTATATAAAGGAGTGTGTATATATATAATATTATTGTTATGTGAATGTTAACTTGTTTGTACTCATTCATATATCGAATGTATTCTTACTTGATTGACATGATATATATATATATATATATATATATATATATATATACATAAATATGTGTGATTAATATACTTATATATATGTATATGTACATATATGAATATATATTTATATATAAATATATGCTTGGAGATCAATTAAGATATGGAATGCTTAGAGGCCGCTTTATTACTTGAACATAGGCCAATTTGTATATAACATATACAAAGCATTTAAAGGCCAAATATAACATATATTGGCATTGAATAAAGGTCAAAGTATACACTATGTATTATGCATCAACAAGGTCGATATGGAAAATACGCCATAGTCGATACTATGGAGATAAGTTTTTATTATCTAAACCAATGAATAACTTAAGCTGAGAATGCATAAAGTGATAGAATATAAGACACCTCATTAAGTATTAGTGAATGCTTGAGAATAGGGAAAGTAAAACAACGAAGTGAGAATTTGTCAAAACATCATTTAAGTGCTGAAGCAACCTATATTTCCTCTATTTCTCTGCAAAATTTGACCAAGTTGATATGATATAGGTGTTGATTGATAATAGTAGACTGATTCATGTTGTCCTTTCTAGCTATCATTATGTCCTTCTGAATAACTTTAGACACAAGAAGAAAGTTTATTTTCCTTTCTATCTATTTGCATCTTTGGAAAGTGGGATTAAGGATCACAAGCGTAATCCTAAAAATCCTATGCTTCATGTTGGCTTAATTCTCCTCATCTCAGATTACACAAAGTCTTATGTGGTTCCTAAGCATCTTGAGAAGGCTCCTAAAGGAAATAAAAAGAAATTGGATTTGGAGTATGAGACTATGTCAGAGGTGGAACCTAATAAAGTTCCTAAAGGAAAGAAAAATAAAGTGGATTTGGAGTATGAGTCTAGGTCAGAGGCGAATGAAGATTATGCACTTGAATCAAAGGCTTCTAAGGAAGTCTACTCCAAGCCCTGTGCTATTAAGGGTTGTAAGAAAGGGAAAACTGCCCCTGCCTTTGTGAAGTACGAAACTTGTAGTGAGGGGGTGGTTGTTGACAAACCTTGTAAGATTGAGAAGGGTGATCCCTCTACCCTAATGAGTGGAAATAAAGCTACTATTTGGGATAAGATTGCTACCCCCCCTTTATCTGGGTCTAAGAGGAAAAAGGGATTGAAGAGTGGGAGTAGCAAGAAGATGTCTAAGAGGACTGGTAGCCCTTTTTAGGAGGAGGCAATTGGTGTTGAGTCTCCTCTAAATATTGTTGGCGGGCAGGATAATATGGATATGCATGAATAGGGGTTGGATATGCCGAATATAGGGATGACTATTGCTAAGGAAATTGTGAATTCTCTTCGTAAAATATAGACTCCAGTTGCTAGGGCCAAGGGGAAAGAGGTGGATGATAGTCAAAACCTAAACAGTGTTTCCCAGAAGGTTGAAGAGGAGGCTATGGATGTGTTCAATTTTAGCCGTCAGAATTTTCCTAATGTTACGGGATTGGTGAAGGAGGGTACTATTTCCTTGTTTAGGTTGTTTAAATGGGCTTTCTATGAACTTAATATGACCAATGTGAAGGTTCGTGGGGATATGAGTAAAGTTGAGGAATCATTGGAGTCCTCTCTACAAGCTCAAATTAACTAGCTCTTCTATGCTTCAAAGATTTTTGTAGATGGAATGTTAAAGTTGAAGCAAATTTTTGAATAGAGGATTGTTACCTTGGAAGAGAATATGGAACATGTCAATCTGAAGTTGGAGAAGGTTTTGGAAGTGATCAAATTTTCTATGAGAAATAAAGTGAAGAATCTAACTATCCTCAATGAGAAGGATAGGATGTGGATGGAGGAAGCTCAGGGTGATATGGAAGTTTTTGAGAACATGCACTGGATGGAGGAAGCTTCAATCGGTAAGGCTGCTGCTGGGAATGTTGTTGGTTTGCCTAGTGTTTTGATTAAAGATGTAAGTGGTTTGGGGCCTTGTTCTAGGACCCACAAGAAAACTAAGAGGCAAGTTGGGGTTCCTACCAAAGAGATTTCTAAAGTAATGGATGTGCATCATAAGATAATTGAAAGCGATATGGAGGCTGCTAATATTTTGAAGAATATATAGTTGTTATTTTTGATCCTCCCTTTTTGGAAGCTAGTTTTCTTATGGTTTGCTTCTTTTTGGCTGTTTGTTCATCTATGCAGTTTTCTTTTGAAACAAATCTCTTTTTTGTAAAGGGTTTTAGGGCCCCTTCAAAACTTGTTTTATCTCTAATAAAAAACAATAGACTGATTCTATAAGAATAACCGTGCCAAAGTTATAGGAGGAGTGGTTGCATGCTTGGCGCCAAGTTATGAAGTTCTAATTACCATAGAAATCCATTTTGGGATACAATTTGTCTGCCATCATTTTAACATGAACATAATTGAATAAGTCATTTGCTGCTGTCAAATAGATGGGTCAACCTGTAGCTTTTTGTGTTGAGTTTGTGTTTGGTTTACTTCCACCTTTCTGCCAAGTGAAGTGAGTCAAATAGCATGGAGATTACCGTCATTTTGCATGCCATTTCTATAGGCTGCAACGTCTCCTTTTTATATATAAATAGAGAGGCTTATACTCTCATTTGGGATGCACTAATTTGTATTATTCTACAATTGCATTATGTTGTATTTTGTGAGAGCCTTGAGTATTTGTGAGGAGTTATACTTTGTGAGAGCTATATTTGTGAGAACATATTATCAACTTGTGAGAGAAGTCATAGTGAAGTATTGCTTTGAGAGAGCTAATTGAAGCTAGGAAGCTGTTATTGGAAGGCTTTGCATCAAGTCAGTCAATTGGATTAAGCGTATTACAAGCATGAGGATCTAGTTTTCTCTTATTTATCTTTACTTGTGAAAGATTGAGAATTGAATGCTTTGTATGATTAGATTAAGTAATGTTTGTCATTAGTACTATGATACTAGGAATGTTTAAACATGGTTAACTTAAGGAAGAGTCTATATACTCCTATATACCCTATATGGGGGTTTAGATAATGATGTTATTTCTATACATAGGTAGTAATACTACATGTATATTGTGAAATGTATCCACGTCGTGAAGCAACTTGACATCGTAGCTTATTATGCTAAGGGAACCTAGGGAATGATAAAGTTAAAATTGCAAAAGTAAAGGTATGAAAGATACGATGTGATGTTAAGTGAACCACATTAATTATCTCTACTAGTGTAAGAGAGGGGGACCAACCACTGTAAGGCCCTAGGTCACGAAAGATCGAGAGCAGTTTGGGTGCCCTAACTTACCTCAGTTTGCAAGGGTGTTAGGATAGATAAGATGAGAATGATGAGGACTATAAGGTCCTTCGATCACTCTGCAAAGCAGAGAGTCGAGAGGAGACTAGGTGAGTCAGTTTTCAGGGTCAACTCTATGTCACAGATAGCTCTCTATCAGAGGACAAAAGCACAGTTCTGGGATGACAATGCGACACACTGGCGTCTCTCAGGTGCGCTGGCATCCGTATAGACAGAAAACCATAGAGACAAGGTATAACCTCTAAAAGATGGACTAACAACCTAGTTTAAGAGTTTCTAAAGGTGCAAGATAAGACAATAAAGTAGGAAACGTAAAGACAAACATGATAAAGGAAGTATATTACCGCATGGGTGACGAAGATGATCTCACACAACAATCCTTTCACCAGCTTGCTCCAAGATCTCTCTACCTACACACAAAAAAGAGGGAAAATGTTGGGGGGGCTATATAGGGGTCTACCTAAATCAGACCCCCATTTTGATGTTTCCACCTCCATGGACAACCAAGTTTGCAATGATATAGAAATAAATCGATAAAGAAAGAAAACAAGCAAAGTACACCAAAAACACTACAAAACAATATGTGCTTACTTCAACCAAACAATAGAGAATATGAGAGGAGCTTACCACCTCTGTCCAAAGCGCTCAAGGCTAGTGGAGGAGAAATATGAGAGGAACTCAAGCCTCTGTTGTAATGAATTCGTCTTGCGCTTGCTCTATCGAAGTGATGGAGTGATAGATTGCTGCTATGAAGTGTGAAATGTTGCTCCAAAGCTTGTAGATGAATGCTCAAAAAGTGTGAAGAGATTGTGTAGGCTTCAACTAAAGATGAAAATTGATGAATGAATGAAGAATATGGAGGAATGGAAGAAAACGACTATATTCGGGTCGGCTAGCCGAAGAAAGGCGTTACACTTCGACTTCCAATAGGAAGTGTAACATTTTTGCAGACTCCAACCCAAGAATCTGCCAGGGACGTAAGCACGCCACGGGGGCGTCCCCAACATAAATGCCTCCATCGACACACAAAATAGGTGTCAAGTGTGATGTGAACAAAAGGCTTATGTGGAATTAAGCCTCCGAGTTTGGTTTTCTAAAGTGCAAAGGGGTAAAAGGGGAATTTGCGTTAGGGGTGCAAATTCGCTCCTATACAATTGGAATGATCACTTGATCATACTTTATACTTGAATGAAACCCAAGGTTTAGGATAACCTATTTGGGACGAGAAGCTCATTTGATTAAAGAGTGAAACTTTAGGTTAAGATTTACCTACTAGGTTGGGATATGTACTTGACTACTCATCGATACAGGTATAGGTTGGGAATAAATTACTTGGTTGGGTTGTACATTTTATCTTGTTTGAAACATATAGGGTTAGATTAACCTATATAATTAGACTAGTCATTGATTGATGAATTTATTCTAAGATTAGGGTATACTAAGGTTGAGACTCACCTATGTGATTAAGTAAATTACTTGAGCTTGTGAGATACTATATATATGAAGACATAGGTGGGATTACCTATTGAGTTAGAGTTGCTACTTGATTAGTTACATTGCACTCTTAATATGAAGTATAATATTGACAAGAGTAGACTCTTTGTTTAAACCATTTTAATTAAGGAGAATACACTCTTGAATGGAGTCATCTATTGATATGAGTATTCTTTGATTGATGTCATTCATTGATGTGATTATACTCTTTATGAGAATCACTTATTGATGTGATACATTACTAACAGGAGTCAATTATATATGAATATTTAATCTATGAATATGATGAGGCTTATGTAGCCATACTCTAGGTTATAAAGTTATACTTGGGACTAGATTGTCTCTTAAAGTGAATATCTTGTCTATGCACAGTTAATTTGTAGGCTAGAGAATCTCATATGTTATACCTAGGATGGGAATATCCATTGAAGGGGTAACTCGTGCTTAGGATTATTGGTAGAGATACCATAGTTTTTTGAGAAAAGGGGAATAGGTTATTTTTGAGGTTAGGGATTACCTATGGAAGGAAATTACCTAAGCACAGTATATGAATGGTCATAATCCAAACCGAGCTATAGAAGTGTATGTGAATATGAAGACTGCCACTTGAAGTACTGGGTGAGAATACTTTGGCCAAAGTAGTGTAAGTAGCCACTGTTTACACAATCAATTCACTGTGTTCCTCATATGCATTATAGTTCAAGATTTTCATACTCATAGGGAAGATGAACATATGATTAGGTTCTAGCTTGTAGGACACAACACTAAGATCAAATAGGCATTTTTTTATGAGGTTTACCAACCAATCTCTTTGTCAAAGGGTAGGGCCATCTTATCATGTGAGACAGATGTGCGGGGACCGCATTTGAGTCCGTGGTTGGTAGAAAAGTGCTTGAATGATGCTTATGCTCATTAGTTGGTGGCCAAGGTTTGCGGATGTTTGCACTAGCATTGTGGACAACCAGTGTGTATGCACCAGGGAGCGAGGACATCTAGAATGTATGCACCATTGTAGCGACATCAGGACTAGTTTGTATATCTATTGATAGATGAAGCTCAAAAGAGCTATGTATGTATCATGTACCCATTTATATGGAAGGATGTAATCATGAATGATAAATTTGAGTTCATTCAATATGACATCTATGTAATGAAAATGTTTGTGAAGTTACAATGAAATGCAATGAAAGTTTGGAAATAATATTGTTTCAAATGTGCATGTAATTTACATTATGGAAATAATTTTTTTTATTGCTATGTCATGGCATCATAGAATACTCACTTGAGGTGAAAACATTGGAAATTTTATTGAGTAAAACATTGGTGTTGTTACATATTATATTTTACAAATTAAAATAATAATTATCATATTTTACAAAAAATATTTTATTGTACATTTTACCTTATCTAATTAATCATTGCACTTTATACAAAGAAAGAAAGCAAAGAATTAGATATTGTTTCTAATTTTCCACTAATTTTCAAAGTGTATAAATCATATTATAAAGTCATTGATGGTTGAGAATGTGCTAGCATGATGCAAGACTATTGAAAAAGATCTAACCGTTCGATGAACCCAATATAAAACAATCAAAGAAAGAAAGAAAGTAAAAAATCAGATATTCTTTCTACATTTTCACTAGAAAATATGCTTCACATTCATATTATAAAGGTCAAAAACAAAAAAAAAACAAAAAAACCAAATTATTATATTTTACAAATAAAAAAACTATTATATTTTAGAAAAATATATTTAAATACACTGTATTTAGCTTATCAAAATAATCATTGTACTTTATAAAAAGAAAGAAAGTAAAAAATTAAATATTGTTTCTAAATTTCCACTAATATTGTTACATTTTATAATTTAAATTTATAATATATTAATTTAATGTTTCAAATATATACTCATAAAGATCAAAATTGAAGATTAAAAAAAGGGCAAAACCTTATGAAAAAGCATTAGATTGGGTTCTAAATCACAGGTTCACCAAAATATAAGGAAATGAAGCACACCCTATGGTTAATTTAGAGTTTATTTGATTGACTAGAAACTGTATATTCAAGATAACCTAAATTAGAATATGATGGATTGTTGACAAAGATATGAATTGTATATTACTGACACACCCACTTTATGGTCTAATTGTGTTTTGCTGCTATGAAAATTGTTCACCTACTATAGATTTCTCCTTTTCTAATTCAACCTTTTATCATGGCTTTGGTACATATGTTTGATAAGGGAGGTGTGGCAAAAAGCACATTGGGGCCTATTGTGTCAAAATAACTATTTGTTGAATCTCTTGATAAAAAATCAAGTACACGTGCTATTGATATAAAATTGAAAATACACCAAGCAAGAGATGTGATGGGTATGATAATGTTGAGGTACGCACTAGAATATAAGTTGTAGAATTGATTCACAAGATGTTTTAATGCTTTTTGATATGATTTTTTCATGAGTATTAATGATCTAGGATCGTCGGTAAATACAAGATCTTGGATGCTCAACTAGACATGTTTTTATAATGCAAGATGAAGAAAATGGTTGAATTTTGAAAGAGTTAACTCAAGGTGAGAGGTTTTGAATTTTAAAATTGGGATGCATTGAGTCATGCATGACCCAGCCTAAGGAATAGAACAATACATTCAACATGACCTTGTCCAAAAGAGAAAATACTCGAAGGGATTTGGACTAATCCTATCTATAGCATATATAAAACTATTTAGGAGCATAAGTTCAAATTTAGAGTTGGTTTATATGCCAAACATATTTTTTTTAATATTGCAAGAATATATCTACAATAATATTAAAAATAAATGTAAAAACAAAAAAATCTTACTGACAAAATATACACTTTTATTCTTTATAATATTCTTTTAATCATATTTTACTTATCATGACTAAACACTTCCACTACTTCAATTATATTTTGATTTAAGAATCCAAAGAATCTAAATTACATATTTCCAAATTTTTCTCTTCCCAAAATTATCATTAAAACTTCAATGCCACATTCCTAACCAGATTTGACAACCAAATTATAAAAATAGAAAAATTGCTTAACATTATCAATATTTTTTATCCATCCATGGTCTGTGCTTACTAATGTTTTTGATAATATTTTGATGCCAATTTATCTTCATTTTTTTGTAAAACGATAACTAAAAATTCCTGAAGAGAATAAATTATTGTGAAGAACGATGACTGTTCATTATCCCTTGAATACCACCTATATAATGCTTCTTAAAGCATAACTTATTCTCCCTTGGTTTTGTTCATATAATTATCAATATCTCAGAAACCAGTTATGAGTTTTTTATGTGTAGATAAAGATGATGAGGAGGATTTGTGTTATCTTCGTCATGACCTGCACATTTGCTGGTTAGTGCAGGAACCTTACTTTAAACTCAAGGCATTTTGGGACAGTTTAGCCCTGGTGGAACACCCAAAAAAACAAGGCATAATGCTTCGTAGGAGAGTATTAAGAAAGATGGAGAAACAACGTTGGATTAACATAGCCAATTTGGACACTGGCAAAGATATCCCTGGTGTGGTAAGAGAAATCCTTGAAAAAATAAGGTCCCATGCAACAAAGGAGGGAAAAAGCCATGGTCCTGAAATACAAATGGTTCTAAGACCTTATGTGCACCATAATCTTGATAATGAAGACCCTGTTCCTTGTTGTGCTCCCTATGTTGTACTGAAAAAGTATAGAAATGAGTATCATTCAAAGCATATTAAATGGCTTACTGAAAGAGGCAGGGCTTGGCTGAAGTGGAGACAGATTTTTCCACCTTCTAAAAGGGTTGCACAGCTCATTAGAAAATGTTTTCCTCCCCCTGACAATGAGTTTCCTGTTGAGCTTCTCCAAAAGATTGAGGAAGCTTCTTCCATTGGTAACTGTAGTAGTGGTACTGAATCTTCTCTCAGGGTTCTTAATTGTCAGTAGACAAATTATACTCAATGGGTTCTCATATTGGAAGAGAAATAAATGAAACCAATCTATTAGTCTATAGAAGAAGGCTATTAAGTATCAGCAAATTGAAAATCCTTAGGAATAATATATGTATATAAATGTATGTGTTACTATTCTTTACAATCAATTCAAAAGATATATTTAGCAATAAAAAGATTATTGGTTCAGTCAAATAGATAGTGAATGTGAAAATTGGCAAAGAAAAAATAGATATATGTATTGTTGGAATAAGTTTATTAATATTGATTCATTCAAAATAGATAACGAATGTGAAAATTGACACACATATCATTAATATAATGAGGAGATAATTTTATTAATATTGATTCATTCAAGATAGATAATGGATGTGAAAATTGACAAAGAAAAAATAGATATATGTATTGTTGGAATAAGTTTATTAATATTGATTCATTCAAAATAGATAACGAATGTGAAAATTGGCACACATATCATTAATATAATGAGATAATTTTATTAATATTGATTCATTCAAGATAGATAATGAATGTGAAAATTGGCAAAGAAAAAATAGATATATGTATTTTTGGAATAAGTTTATTAATATTGATTCATTCAAAATAGATAACGAATGTGAAAATTGGCTTAAAAAAAATAGATTTATCACTGATTATTTTTAGGAATTTAAGAGATAATTTTATTAATATTTTTTAAAGTATTAAGGATACTAAATTTAAAGGTGGTGAGGCTTTATTTATTAATTAAGAGAATTTCATATCAAATTAATCTCTTTGCTCAAGGGTTTGAACTTTATTGGTTAAAGAATTGAGTTCTCATTTTTGAGATCCAATTTCAAATTCCAAAGGGACATCTAATATGGAGTTCTAAGTTGCGACTCTTGATCTTCCATAATTGGCTTCTAGTGTGGAGGTGGTTTTCAAATAAGTGAATTTCTAAGTTGTGACTCTTGGTTTTCTATAAGTGATTTCTAATGTGTTTACTTGAAAGAAGCTAGTATCTTTCTTAACCTTTCTAAAATAATTTTAAAATATTTTTATTGAAATATTTGAAGTGTTAATATATTTTATTAGAAGGATTATAACATGGCAAAACTAATGAATTTTCAATGTTCATTGATAGACCTAAGATCCAAGTGAATAATCATATTTATACTTCCTTACAATGTATGCATAGATATTAATTTTTTCATCCAAAAGTAACGAGTCTTTATTCACAGTGGATTTCTAAGTTGCGACTCTTGGTCTTCCATAAATAGTTTCTAAAGGAGCTAGTATCTTTCTTAACCTTTCTAAAATAATTTTAGAATATTTTTATTGACATATTTGAAGTGTTAATATATTTTATTAGAAGGATTATGACATGAAAAACTAAAGAATTTCCAATGATCATTGATAGATCTAAGATCTAGGTGAACAATTATAGTTATACTTCCTTACAATGTACGCATAGATATTAATTTTTTCATCCAAAAGTAATGAGTCTTTATTCACGTGAACTAGTTCCCCTTTTAATCTGAATTATGTATATATATGTATGAAAGAAAATATTTCTAATTTATTTGAATCTAGTAATCTCCAAATCTAAGTGTTACTATTGACTTGTCCTTCAATGTTTAGAGTGAATTATTGATTGATTTATTGATTAAAGTATCACTAGAGTGAATGTATTTAATGCATTTAAATACTAGCACACAACATCAAATTCCTCCATAGTGTCCTCCAAATCTATAAGGGACACATAAATATAAACTTTAAAGATCTATAAATAACTCATCCTAATGGCTTGAAATTAGGAGATGAAGATGTAATAATCTTACCACATGTCTTAGTGACCTTAGTTAATGAAAGGAATTGAGAGTTTATGTGACTGTATTGCATATCTTGAAAACTATCCACACCATATACTTAAGTATGAACATTGACCAAAAGAGCACCAAGATTAAAATATGATAATGTATACAATTTTATTGATCATATAGATTTACAAAAAAATATGATCTTTAATATGCAAATCATGAATGGCCATAGAATTAGGTGTGAACTCAATCCTCTTACATGTCCTAATATGTGTAATTATTTGGTAGATAGAAGGAGAAGGAAGGTACACAAAGGAAATCATTAAATAATCTCTTTTCTATGCCAAAAGACCCTCTCCCACACACACAAAAGTTTTGTTACCCATTAGAATATGAGGAATAAAATAAGTTTCAAATGAAGAATTTATATCTCCAATAATTAAGCCATGTGATGTGAAGATTTGGAGTAAAGGATCTAACTCCTTGATCTATTATTAACAACAACAATAAGTGGCTTTCCCGTGTGCTTCTCTAACTTAGTAGTGGTACTTGAAGATTGAAGGCGGAGAATGTGTGCGAAAGAAATTTAGAATGAATATATAGTTTTTCTTGAGTTGTGTAAGATAATTGATTTATTTCTTGATACATGTTGATTCTTCATAAAATTTATTGTAGTATGCAAATTTCTCTTAGATGATGCATATTTTGAAGATTGTTTTTCATTTTCATCTATGGAAGTGGATAAGAATTGATTCCCATTTGAAGTGTTATCTTCTTGGGATTATTCCTCTTCTGTTATTTACCACTTGAAACTTTCTTATCTATCACAACCATGGAATGTGACTAAGAAGACTTCATTATGCCTAATTGAATTAGATTTTCTTGTTCTTGAATGCAAATATCTAAAAACACGTCAAAATTAGACACAACATATGCAAATCCCTTAGAATTCCTATGGTTATGAATCCAAAAATAAATCTTGAATACTTAGGACTAAGCTTAGATATCACATTTAGAATGAATTATAAATTATCTTTATCTATCTTACAATTCTTTAGTAGTTCCTTATTTTTTAAACCTTGGAAATGCAGTCCTAGATATGTAAAAATTATTATTATTGAGATTCCTCAAATCATTATATATCTAATATTCCTTAATATGTCATTTTTATCATAAAATTGAGTAAGAGTATTCCAAGTCTGCTTAGGTATTGTATAGATTTTAAAATAATGTTACAAATCAAAAGTCACTAATGAGAAATTGTGACCAAAATATTTTTCATGATTCCTCTCCCACTTCGTTGCTTTTGCATCAATAGGATTAAAATTAAATTAATTTACATACAATCTTTGTCCCTTAGTCAAATTAATACCAATTTTACCCATTGCAATAATATAAAGTAGAAATAACTAAAAGAAAAAAACCACAAGATTATACCCCCTAAAAATAATCAATCTAGAGATCCTCTTAACAAAATAGAATGATAACACTTTATACTTGGTGCATTTATAGCTGCCACTTGCCAAATATGCGATATGGAACTTGATCTCTTTGAATACAAATATTTAATAAGATAAAATATTGAAAAAAATAAAAAATATAGAATGAGATAAAAAATAAAAAAAACCATGAAGTACATGAAATATCATGTACCTTTAGAAAACATGATGCCTAAAATGGAGCCTATATGAGCCCAAATAGAGCCTCATAAGTTCCCAAAATGAGAATGAATCATACACACCTAAGAGACTATAATTTATAGAAAAATCAAACATCAAAATCACAAACGATATATACCACTATGAATCTCTCAAAAAATTAGTTCAAATCAGAAAGAAATCTTGAAAATTAAAGCTAAATGGACTAAGAATTAAGCTTGCAAAGTCTTAGTGTAAAATTCAATTTTTAAATAGAGAGTGATTAGAGTTATGAAGGAGAGGATGATGACATCACAAAACAAATATGTAGAACCATATCCAATTTGATAGAAATTTTGAATCAAATTTATTTAAAATTGCTATCACATACCCAAAATTAATTCAAAATTCAAATCAGGACTCCAAAATCGACCTCCTATGTGATGTAAAAACCTTTGGCTACTTCCATGACGTCTTAGAAAAACTTCCACAAAGCCAAGACGGTATCTAAGATTCTACACATCAAACACTCATAAAAGGAATTCAAACCAATATTCTAACTTAGATTACTCTAATACCATGAAAATGGAGTCAAGAAAAATGAGCAGAATATCAACATTGAAAGAACAACCAAATACAAGCAGTTACAAGTCCAATTGATGTGTTTGCATTGATCAAATGATGAATATATAAATAAATTTTGAGCAAACCAAATTCTAAAATTGGAGGGAAACATTTATTCAAAATTCATAACAAAAGCAAGTGATCAACCTACAAATGTAGAATAAATCTCATAAATGAGGATAAAACATAAACTTACACCAGTGTATAGTAGAGAAAATCGAGACAATTATGATAGAGTAAGAATTAGAACTACATATTTTTTAAATCATTTTTATAACTAGAAATTGGATTCTTATTCATAAAAAGTATTCTAAACTCATAGACTTGAGTCTCTAGAATGTGGACTAAATATTATAAATCTAATAATAATAATAATAAAGATTTACTATTTCCAAACCCCAAGTATATAAAAATCATCTATAACATATCTAACATCATATTCATACTTAATATTAAATACCTTAACTTTCACATTTACTTTCTTATTTAACATTTAATATTCTTATTTTATGATATTCACTCATATTATCCAAACTAATCTATACTTTTATCATTCATTAATTAACTAATCTAAAAAAATAACATAATTTAAAAAAATCTTAATTTTCTTTACAAAATTTCAAAAACATCCGATACTCTACATGGTAAAAGTACACGTACATAGTGAGTGGAGCTTTATTGCCACCTTGGCCCTTCCTTGTATTGCCGAACTGAGATTCTCTTTGATCGAAAGTAAAACCGAATGCTTATAATTATATAAAATCTTCATACCGTACAAGTAGAGCTGGTTTGCCCGAGAGGTTAAGGGGGAAGACTTAAGATCTTCTGCACATAAGTGCGCATGGGTTCGAACCCCATAGCCAGCATTTTCGTTGCTATAATAACGATACCAATAAATCTGTTATTTTTACAATATTTATAAACCCCAAACTGTTTTATATAGACTATAAAGAAAATGTGGATGCAGCCAACCTTAACTTCATTATGAAATCTTTTTTGATCAGATTTTCTACATTAAAATTATTTTAAAATAGAAATAATCAATTTGTCAATTACTTTATTAATTACTTGAAAATGTTTTAAAATAGAAATAATCAATTTGTCAATTACTTTATTAATTACTTGAAAATGTTATACAATGAAAGCAACAAAGGAATATTCAAAATGTGCTGCTTAAGAATAACAATACATAATTTTATTTTATTTTATTTTTCTATTTCTCAAAAAAGATTTAAATTAAAAACTTTTCAATAAATAGTTTTTAATTTAAAAACTTTTCGATTTAAATAGTTGGTTTGTGTTTGTTAACAAAATGTTGTTCAATGGCCCGTGGGATTTGAAGACGTAACCTCCTCCAAAACGGCCGCAACCTGAGCCGTTACACCAAATACAACACACTCTGCTATGAGTAGTAACCGGTTGCTTTTGATGAGTATGCAGTTTGAATTTGTTAGAAATGTGTGGCCGACGGGAGTTGAACCTCGCATCGACCGGTTCTAAAAAAGCTTATCATCACCGCTAGCCCATGTGTGCCGTTTGAAATGTAAGTGGCAGGGGTATTTTATATTGTTTAGTTAGGAGATATGCTTTAAAAATAAAACAAACTCTCCTAACTTAAACACAAACCCCTTAAAATTATTAAATAAAACAAAATAGATAACCCCCCAAACAATGAGAGCTGAGATTCATTAATTTGAAAGGCTATTATAATTTAAGGGAGATTATTAAGGATATTTTGAATATTCCTATGTAAAAATGCAGGGATAAGGTTGTTTTAGTAAATCTTATGGTTTTTCCTCCATATGGAAAACAAAATTGTATTTAAAGGGTGGTATACGGAGGTGTTTAGCTAAGTGTGAAACTTAGATTTTGCAAATTAGAGGAACAGGTGACAGGGGTTTTGAGAGAGGAGCTCTAAGAAAATTTTTGAGCCATTTTTGTACGTCGGAGCTTTGTTATGCTGCCGAAGTGATGGCCTTGGTGCATTGTACTTGATTTTGGAGATTAATCGGATCGGTCGTACTCTATTGGAGCCGACCTGGAGATGTAGTCACGTTTGTGGCGAACTCCGTAATCAAACTCTGTTTGCACCTTCTATCTTCTTTTCTCTCAATTCTGTTTCTCATCTTAAGTTTTGATGCATAAATTTCGTTAATGTATGCATGAATTAAAATTCCGCAAAGTTGTGTTTTTAATTAAGCATTCAATCCGCAATTTAGTCTAGATCATAATCATATCAAGTGGTATCAGAGCTCAATTGACTATTATTGCAGTTGTTTTCTTGAATGCTAACGAGATCCAGGATTCGGAAGGGCGAAGGCAAGCTTGAAGACTTTAATCCTGAGATCGGGAAGCGAAGAAGTTTTCTGAAGATGTCTGTGTCTGGAATGGAGGTTCCTGAAGAAATCAGTGAGCAGGAATTCCGAAGAGCATTCCTCGAGATGAAGGCTAAGGTGGACATCCTTTTCCAAGAAAGACAAGAACGAAAGGAATGTGAAGGAGGTTCGTCGAAGGAAGATGTTCGTGAAGACAAGAAAGGGAAACAACATGGAGATGGTGGCAAGCAACCAGATCACCCCTTTTCTTCTTCTCCTCCCTCTTCTCCTTCTTCTCCATCTTCTCCTCATTCTACTTCTTTTAATCCTTTCAAGAATGGGCATAAGCCTAAAATTAAATTGGATGTAAAATTTGATTTACCAAAGTATTGTGGTGAACTTAATGCTGAAAAATTGGATGATTGGATTCAACAAGTAGAAGTCTATTGTAGAGTCCAAAACCTATTAGATGATGTTGATAGGATCCAATTAGCTACTCTTCGGTTAGGAGGTACAACTTTAACCTGGTGGGAGAGTAAGACTAAGGCAAAAATTTCACAACATGGTAGAGTCAGTTTAACTTGGGCAGAGTTTGTTAATGCTCTTAAGAAGCAGTTCTATCCCCTAGGACATATGCAACAGTTAATGATGGATTGGCAAATGTTTAGGCAAGGGAAAGGTCAAACTGTCCAAGAGTACACCCATGAATTTAGAAAAAGGGCTATTGCTTTGAATGTTCCTTTGTACACCCAGGACACTTTGTTAAAGTACATAGGAGGTCTTCATTCATATCTTAGACATTCTATTTTAGTTTTGAATCCTTGTAATTTGGATGAAGTGTCTGTTCAAGCTACACACTTAGAGTCAAGGGGAAAGGGTTCTTTCATTGATAATGATAACTCTGTAAATCAATCTTCTAAAGTTGCAGAGACAGGGAAAGGAAAGAAGGCAGCTATAGTTAAGAAGGATGACAAGCTTTCTTGCTCTCATTGTGACAGGAAGGGTCATGATGAAGATCATTGTTGGAAGTTGCATCCCGAATTGAAGCCTAAGTGGGCTCAAAGACAGAATCAGAAACATAAGGGTAAGGAGAAAGCCACAAATGTTGTTATGGATCTTGGTTCAGATTCAGATGATGAGACTAAGATAACAGCTATGGGTCTAAAAGGTAAAGCTCCTATTTCTGGTGTTTTTGTTGCTAGTTGTGCTTCTACTTCTACAGTTAATGATTTCTCTGAAGATAAGAAAAGGAATGAGTTGTTTCATTTAAGGGTTGTTGCTAAGAACAGTAAAATTGATGCACTCATAGATAGTGGTTCTCAAGTTAACTTAATTTTTGAAAGTGTTGTAAGAAACTTGGGATTAAAAACTACACAGCATAAGAAACCTTATCCACTAGGCCGGATTTGTGAAGTTGCAAGTAACAAGACAATGCACCTTAAGATTCACAATCACTAGTAAGTTTGTGGATGAAGTACAGTTTGATGTGGTTCCACTGGATATCTGTGGGATAGTGCTTGGTAGCCCTTATTTATATGACAGGAAAGCTATTTTCTACAGGGAAAAGAATTATTATCACTTGTTTAAAGATGGCATACAGTATATTGTGCATTCTCACAGGATTAAGACTGATCGTTCTTTTGCAAACACAGGGCAGTTAAAGAGGGTAATTAATGCAAGTAAAGAATTAACTCTTATGTCTGTCAGTATAGGTGGTTCTAAACTTGAACTTGGAGTAGCTAACTAGGGTCAGATGTCGCAGGATGCACCCATAGTACAGCATGAGGGAATGATGATTGAAAGCATTGATGGTTCCTTGGGTGAAAATGTTCCTGTTATAAAGGATCAATATCTTGTTGATTTGTTCTCTTTCATTTCTACATTATTGTTCAACTTGATGCTAGTCAATTTTTGTTGGTTAGTGGCTACGACAATCGATGTAGAAGCTTATGGAAGTGATAGAATAATGTTTATGTTCAACAATGTTATTGCAGTCTTCATTGTGCTTGTGAGCCAGGTATGCAAATGTACAGAGGATACAGGACAAGTGGGGAGGCCAAGTCCTCACTTAATGTCAGAGTAAATGTCACTTTTGGAGGTCCAAAAGGTCTTCAGTGGGGAGGCCTGATCTGGTGGATATTTTCATTGAAAAAGGAAGTGTCTCCCATGTCTACCGGCAGATTCAAATTTGTTAGTTGGTTTGTGTTTGTTAACAAAATGTTGTTCAATGGCCCGTGGGATTTGAAGACGTAACCTCCTCCAAAACGGCTGCAACCTGAGCCGTTACACCAAATACAACACACTCTGCTATGAGTAGTAACCGGTTGCTTTTGATGAGTATGCAGTTTGAATTTGTTAGAAATGTGTGGCCGGCGGGAGTTGAACCTCGCATCGACCGGTTCTAAAAAAGCTTATCATCACCGCTAGCCCATGTGTGCCATTTGAAATGTAAGTGGCAGGGGTATTTTATATTGTTTAGTTAGGAGATATGCTTTAAAAATAAAACAAACTCTCCTAACTTAAACACAAACCCCTTAAAATTATTAAATAAAACAAAATAGATAACCCCCCAAACAATGAGAGCTGAGATTCATTAATTTGAAAGGCTATTATAATTTAAGGGAGATTATTAAGGATATTTTGAATATTCCTATGTAAAAATGGAGGGATAAGGTTGTTTTAGTAAATCTTATGGTTTTTCCTCCATATGGAAAACAAAATTGTATTTAAAGGGTGGTATACGGAGGTGTTTAGCTAAGTGTGAAACTCAGATTTTGCAAATTAGAGGAACAGGTGACAGGTGTTTTGAGAGAGGAGCTCTAAGAAAATTTTTGAGCCATTTTTGTACGTCGGAGCTTTGTTATGCTGCTGAAGTGATGGTCTTGGTGCATTGTACTTGATTTTGGAGATTAATCGGATCGGTCGTACTCTATTGGAGCCGACCCGGAGATGTAGTCACGTTTGTGGCGAACTTCGTAATCAAACTCTGTTTGCACCTTCTATCTTCTTTTCTCTCAATTTTGTTTCTCATCTTAAGTTTTGATGCATAAATTTCGTTAATGTATGCATGAATTAAAATTCCGCAAAGTTGTGTTTTTAATTAAACGTGTCTGCAAATAGTCACAGATCATATAGATCACCTTCCTTTGAGCTTGATTCCTGTCTGAACAAATTTCGCCCCAACAATCTCAAAACCAAGTCTGTAAATTAATTTTCTCCAATTTTTATTTTTAGTTTTTTACCTCCCAATGTTGCAGAGAATTCTTTCTTTTTCAAACAGATAAAAAAGACCCCCATTTTCCTAAAACAAAATCTGATAAATATCGTGAGAACACCCGAATTAGAAAGCTACCACCAATTTTTTAATTAGAACTCCACATGAAATTTATAGCTTCTTCATTTTTTTTTTTTTCAACCTTTCAAATTAGACAATATCACTTAGATTTCTTTTTTTGTTAAATACTTCATAATAAATAAATAAACAATATTATCTAAACACTAATCTAAAAATCAACAATATTGTAATTAAAATATTATTCCCTCTTTAATCAAAATATTTAATATTGACAAAATAATAATTCGATGTTCGTTTAAATTAACAAAACATTTAAACTTACAACTAATTTACTATTTGATTAAATACTTGAAATTTTACAAATCACATTAATAATAAAATTTAATGCTTTAATTAAATTAATTTCAACAATAATAATAACCATTATTAAATTAAATTAACTAATTACCAATAACGATTGCATATCGAAACCACACAATTTACATATTAAACTAACACGTTAAATGAACGACATGAACCAAACGAAACCATAATGAAACGAGTTACTGACGAACAACATAGTCAAACAATGACGGGGTGACATCTACACATCACTAATCAACACTAACATAAGTGGCCCAAAGAACAATGCAGAGGGGCACTACAAAGTAGACTGAATTACTTTTTCGTAGATATGTGGGTAAAAAATATTCTCTTATTTGAATAGAACAACAAAACCTAAGTAGACTAGAGCACCTCAGGGTAGATGTTGCTAGAGGGTAGATAGTTATTAAGGAATAATTGTGTTGTTGAAAGTTACCTTTCGAGATGGGTGCCGAAATGGAGTTTAGGGAGTATAGGTTTTTACTTTATCCAAAACCTATCTTTTGCTTTTGCAGCTAAATTTATATGCTTGGCCAAGCAAATAGCCCATTATGTATGTATGGACTTTGTGATAACACTCTCTACCATTCCTAGCATAGATCTTGCATTTTTCTAAATCATAGATAGAGATGCATTTTGATGTTTGGGCATGCAACAGATTCCACCTTGCATATTGTTCTCTTGCTAAACTTTCTATGTAGGGTCATGCATTCTTCAAGTTGAAAGAATTATGGGGAAGTGTAAGCTTCGTGGTTGGGTGGTAAAGTGCTTCAACCATGTTCTTGTCCACTAGTGGAGGTGAGTGTTAAGAGGAAACTTTTGATGTTTTCATGATTATCATGGTCTATGATGTAACCTTGATATAAAATTGTATATTGTATTGACCTTGTGGCCGAATGAGCCAATTCAACTTGGATATTGTAATTGACATTTGGAAATGAATACATATTATTATGACTTTTATTTTAATTAGACATGTGTTTCTATGATTGAAAATAGCTGCTTAGTTATGTCTTTTTCAAATTAAATATTCATAATGTCATTTGCAATAATATAATTAAGTACTAAATAGAATGGGTTATTACAAAGGGCGAACAGGTCTTGACCTAAATAATTAGGACCTATTCATTTCTTGGTATTAATATTGAATACATTGAATTGTGGTGATTGAATTTCAAATCTCAATTTTCCTGCCAAATAATTGGTCTATTCATATTGCAGTGGCCATTCCTGTCTAATTTCAATGGTGCGTAATTTTTTTTTAAAAGCCTATTTACAATTATCAATTAACCTATTTCAAGTTACGTTTGTATGTGGGCCCGATCAAAATATCATGTTGGTCCGCTAGGAGGTGGTTACTTTAATCTCAACCTCACCACATTACATTGTTAACCACGTGCCTCATTCGCCTTCATCAACGCACCAAAAAATTCTAACCTAACCCCCAGTTGCTAAGAGTGCAGTTCACTGTGGTTAGATTGTGATAATCGATGGTATAAGCTATAGTGCTAGTAGAACATTAATCATTAAGGAAGAACTAGTGATCGACAATTATATACAAACTGATAAGAATATATCATTGTCTGCAAATAGAATGATTTCAATTTACAGACAATGATATATTATTATCAGATTGTATATATATATACATACAATCTGATAAGAATATATCATTGTCTACAAATATATACATACAATCTGATAAGAACATATCACTGTCTGCAAATACAGTGTATATAAAAATCCACAATGTTTTGATCCAATGCATGAAGCTGAAAATATGTACATACAATCTGATTTTTTTATTCACAAACACTGAAACATAGTGTACTTGGTGATACCACACAATGTGGTTAGATTGTGATAATCGATGGTATAAGCTATAGTGCTAGTAGAACATTAATCATTAAGAAAGAACTAGTGATCGACAATTATATGTTAGGAATAAGGTGTCTCAACCTTTGATAATTCCTATTCTTATTATTTGTTTTGTAAAATGTATTTCTTTCAAATAATGTAATTAAGTGTGAGTGTACATGTCTAGTTTGCATGTTGATGTGTCACTCCACTTAATGTGTCGGCATCTTGAATTGTGTGTAAGGAGATCATGGCTGAAACGGTTATGACGGATTCCCATGACACGTAAGAGCTATGTCTGGAAGATTCAATGACAGGTGAAGACATGTGGCAATTGATAAAGTTGAGTACTGTACACTCTTCCACGATAATACAGTTCCTATTTTCTCGGAGAATGGTAAAACCCTAATACAGTTATCTTCGGAAGTTGCCCTAAAAGGGAAGCGCATGATATAAGCGTTTTTTAGGGTTGCGAAGATTTGTGATGTGAGTGTATTGTTTGAACGTTTTTTCATGCTGCCGCATTTTGTCTTCAAGAGTTGGAAATCTCCTGAAAGAACTTGCATTGCAAGTGTGTTGTAACCGTTGTGTTGAAGATAATACATTGTGCAGGTTTTGGAGTGCTGGGGTTTTTTACCGAAAGGTTTTCCCCAGGGTAAATCATTGTGTCATTCTTCATTTCCTGTATGTATGGTATATTGCTGCAATATCTTTGTTAAGTAGATTAACGAATCTGAAATTGTAAGGGTTTAAAACGAATTTGCACCATACTTTCCTTAAGAGATTAGTGTAGGAAGCTGTTTCCGCACCTGAGTTTCCTTACAAGTGGTATCAGAGCCTGATCAACTTTTGATCCTAGCTGTTGGGTAGGGTTTTTTGAGCTAATCTCAAGTTGAGTGGGAGTTTTTTTGTGCAGAGCATTCTGAATCTTATTTGCAGATTGAGATGGCAAGTTCCTCATACAGTGGAATGGAGGTGGAGAAATTTAATGGCACTAATTTCGAGTTGTGGAAACTCAAGATGGAAGACATGCTTGAAGACCGCGATCTATGGGAGGCTACTTCACTTGATGTGAAACCTGTAGCGATACCTCAAGCGGATTGGGATATCAAGGATCGGAAGGCTAAGGGTCTCATCAGGCTCTGTCTAGCAGATGCCGTTCTTCTGAATGTTCTTGATGAGACTACTGCAAATTCTTTGTGGAAACGGCTTGGGTCTGTGTATCAGGCCAAATCTCGGGTGAATAAGTTGTTCCTGAGAAAGAAGTTGTATTCTTTAAGAATGGAGGAAGGTGGATCCGTAACTGATCATCTCAATGCATTCAATTTATTGATTGCACAGTTGGCATCATCTGGTGCCAAGATTGAGGAGGAGGATCGATGTATGACCCTACTTTGTTCCTTGCCGGATTCGTGGGACCATCTTGTGATGGCTCTCGGAAGTACTATAGTCACATTCCGTATGGATGATGTGGTGTCTTCACTGCCGTCTGAGGAGATGCGAAGAAAGACTTCGGATTCGTCTAAGGAAGCCCTTGCTGTTCGCGGGAGATCCAACGACAAAGGAAAGCAGAATGACAATAAGTCAAAGAAGGGCAGATCCAAATCCCGTGGGAGTTCTAAGACTCCTGGAAAGTCCAAGGCGAAATGTTGGAACTGTGATAAATCTGGGCACTTCCGGAGGGACTGCAAAGAACCGAAGAAGAAGAAGAAAGGCTCAGATTCAGCTTCTGAAAAATCTCAAGAAGATGGAGATGCTTTTATTGCAGCTTTGGCAGCCCATGCATCCGATGATGTGTGGTTAGTAGACTCGGGTGCTTCTTTTCACATGACCTCTCATCGAAACTGGTTCTCAAAATATGAAGAGTTTGATGGTGGAAAGGTGTACTTTGGTGATGATTCTCACCTAAAGATAGTTGGACGCGGAAGGGTCACTATCAGATTTCCTGATGGACGAGTAAAGGGAATCAATGGAGTTATGCACATTCCGGGTTTGGCACGAAACCTATTATCTGTAAGTATGTTGAATGATGTAGGTGTGCAAGTTGTTTTTTCGAAAGATGGATGCAAGATGATAAGAGGATCTATGGTGCTCGCTAAAGGTACTAGGAGAGGTACTTTGTTTCAGCTTGATGCATGCATTGCTCAATGCAATAGTTCTTCTGTTTCAAAGAAGAGAGCGGCTATCACTTCATCCCCACCATCTGAACGAGCAGTAAAGAAGATTGTGGCAATGGGTTCCGATGGCAGTGCAGTAAGTGTGCCTAAGGGTGTAAACACTTTGGAAGGCAAGCTTCCTGCAGAAAAGACAATGTTGTGGCATATGAGATTTGGCCACATTGGTGAGAAGGGTCTTAGGACCTTGAAAACTAAAAATCTCGTTGAGGGGCTAAATGATTGTAATCTCGAATTCGATTTCTGTGAACACTGTGTTTATGGTAAGCAAAATCGTGTTCAGTTCTACTCTAGTTCTCACAAGTCTTCTGGACTTTTGGATCTTATTCATTCTGATGTTTTTGGTCCTGTAAAAGTTCCTTCTATCTCCAGTTCTGTATATTTTGTATCTTTTATAGATGATTACAGTAGAAGGACTTGGATATATTTCCTAAAAAGTAAGACACAGGTTTTCAGTCGGTTCAAGGAATTTAAGGCTCTCGTGGAGAATCAGACTGGTAAAAGAATCAAGTGTGTGAGAACTGATAATGGTGGTGAGTTTTGTTCCACAGAGTTTGAACAGTTCTGTAAAGAACGAGGAATCGAGAGACATAAGACAACTCCTTACACCCCGCAGCAAAATGGAGTTGCAGAGAGAATGAACAGGACACTGATGGAGAAGGCTAGGAGTATGCTTAGTGGAGCTGGCCTAGAACAAAAATTTTGGGCCGAAGCTGTTGCCACTGCTTGCTATCTGGTTAACAGATCTCCTACATCAGCTCTTGTTGGTAAGACACCCATGGAGGTGTGGTCTGGTAAGAAGCCTTCAATTAGACATCTTCGTGTTTTTGGTTGTGAAGCTTATGCACATGTTCCAAAGGAGAAAAGATCTAAGTTGGAAAACAAAGCTGTCAAATGTATTTTCATCGGATACAGTGTTGGTGTGAAAGGATACAAGCTTTGGAATCCTATGACTAGTAAGGTGCTGTATAGTAGAAATGTTATTTTCAGAGAGCTAACATCTTCTCCTATTGTGCTACAACCAGATGAAAAAGAAAAGGAAAAAGATGTTGTTCAGTTTCCTCCTACCCCTGAGAAGACTGAACAGAGAGACCATGTTGGGTCTAATGATGAGGAGAGCTCTAGCAGCTCTGATAGTTCGGAAGAAGAGGAAGAACAACCTCAACCTCAGCCCTTGAGGAGATCCATGAGAGAAAGAAAGCAACCAGAAAGGTTTGGTTATTCTATGTTAGATTCCAGTTGTGCTTTTGCTTTGATTACTAACACTGATGAGCCTAGATCTGTGAAAGAGGCTTTGGGCATGGAAGATGCAGGTTCCTGGATTGAGGCTATGGATGATGAGATGGCTTCATTGGAGAAAAACAAAACTTGGGACCTTGTACCTTTGCCTAAAGGGAGAAAATCTGTTGGCTGTAAATGGGTGTTCAAGAAGAAATTCTGTGCAGATGGCAGTGTTGAAAGGTACAAAGCTAGATTGGTTGCAAAGGGGTATTCACAGGTAGAGGGAATAGATTATGGTGAAATATTCTCTCCTGTTGCAAAGTTGACATCCATTAGATTTCTGTTATCTCTTGCTGCATCATATGATTTAGAGATAGAACAGATGGATGTGAAGACAGCTTTCCTTCATGGTGATTTGGAGGAAGAGATTTATATGTCACAGCCTGAGCACTACATTGTTAAAGGTAATGAATCCTTAGTTTGCAGATTAAAGAAATCTCTATATGGTTTGAAGCAATCTCCTAGGATGTGGTACCTTAAGTTTGATGCCTTTGTGTTGTCAATTGGATTTGTAAGATCGAAATCAGATCATTGTGTTTATTTCAGAGTTGAAAATGATCGCCTTCTTATTGTTGCATTATATGTTGATGATATGTTGCTGTTTGGGAAGGGTAAGGGTATGATTTCTGATTTTAAATCTCAGTTGTCAGCACAGTTTGAGATGAAAGATCTTGGGGCAGCAAGGTACATCTTGGGTATGGAAATCAGTAGAGACAGGTCTAACAGAAAACTCTGGTTGAGTCAGAGTAAGTATGTGAAGTCTGTGTTGGACAGGTTCAGCATGGCAGATTGTAGACCACTATGTGTTCCTGTTTCAATGGGAACAAAGTTATCTGTAGATGATTGTCCAAAATCTCCTAGTGAGGTGGAGGACATGAGTAGAGTACCTTATGCTAGTGCAGTTGGCAGTCTTATGTATGCTATGGTCTGTACTAGACCAGACATTGCCCAAGCAGTGGGAGTCCTAAGCCGGTTTATGGCTAACCCTGGACGGGTACATTGGGATGCAGTTAAGCGAGTATTCAGATATTTGAGGGGTACATCAGATTACTCCATATGTTACCATGGTAACTCTTCTGGATCTCCACATTCAGTTTGTATTCGTGGATTTGTGGATTCAGATTGGGCAGGTGATATTAACAGCAGGAGATCCACCAGTGCTTATGTTTTCACTATGTTTGGTGGTGCCATCAGTTGGATGAGTAAGCGACAACCTGTGGTTGCTTTGTCCACTACAGAAGCTGAGTACATGGCTGCTACTCATGCTTGTAAGGAAGCCATTTGGCTTAGGAGATTGTGTTCTGATGTTGGTGTTGATGCAGAACAGATTACTATTTGGTGTGACAGTCAGAGTGCTATTTGCCTTGCGAAGAATCCAACTTTCCATGCCAGAACGAAGCACATTGATGTGCAGTTTCACTTTGTGAGAGATATGGTGGAAGATGGAAAGATAAATTTGGAGAAGGTAGATACTGTGAAGAATGTTGCAGATGCATTAACGAAACCAGTGGGCACTGTGAAGTTCAGATGGTGTTTGGAGTCTATGGGCCTTTTGGCCTATAGCGGTTAATTCCTGTTATGTTCCTATTGCTCTTACAAGGTGTTCGACAAGTGGGAGAATGTTAGGAATAAGGTGTCTCAACCTTGGATAATTCCTATTCTTATTATTTGTTTTGTAAAATGTATTTCTTGCAAATAATGTAATTAAGTGTGAGTGTACATGTCTAGTTTGCATGTTGATGTGTCACTCCACTTAATGTGTCGGCATCTTGAATTGTGTGTAAGGAGATCATGGCTGAAACGGTTATGACGGATTCCTATGACACGTAAGAGCTATGTCTGGAAGATTCAATGACAGGTGAAGACATGTGGCAATTGATAAAGTTGAGTACTGTACACTCTTCCACGATAGTGGGGTTCGGGGCATCGCCCCGAAAAAAATTTTCGAGTTCCTATTTTCTCGGAGAATGGTAAAACCCTAATACAGTTATCTTCGGAAGTTGCCCTAAAAGGGAAGCGCATGATATAAGCGTTTTTTAGGGTTGCGAAGATTTGTGATGTGAGTGTATTGTTGGAACGTTTTTTCATGCTGCCGCATTTTGTCTTCAAGAGTTGGAAATCTCCTGAAAGAACTTGCATTGCAAGTGTGTTGTAACCGTTGTGTTGAAGATAATACATTGTGCAGGTTTTGGAGTGCTGGGGTTTTTTACCGAAAGGTTTTCCCCAGGGTAAATCATTGTGTCATTCTTCATTTTCTGTATGTATGGTATATTGCTGCAATATCTTTGTTAAGTAGATTAACGAATCTGAAATTGTAAGGGTTTAAAACGAATTTGCACCATACTTTCCTTAAGAGATTAGTGTAGGAAGCGCTTCCGCGACCTGAAGTTTCCTTACATTATATACAAACGATAAGAATATATCATTGCCTGCAAATAGAATGATTTCAATTTGCAGACAATGATATATTATTTTCAGATTGTATATATATACATACAATCTGATAAGAATATATCATTGTCTACAAATATATACATACAATCTGATAAGAACATATCACTGTCTGTAAATACAATGATCACTATTTGCAGACAATGATATATTCTTATTAGATAGTATGTATATATATACATGCATACAATCTGATAAGAATATATCATTGTCTGCAAATACATATATACAATCTGATAAGAACATTTCATTGTTTGTAAAGAACGTATCATTGTCTACTAGGAGGTGGTCACTTTAATCTCAACCTCACCACATTACATTGTTAACCATGTGCCACATATGCCTTCATCAAACCACGCGTATGAGTTTACCTAACCGTGGCTTGTTGGGCATCTTTAAGCCCTAAACTCATCATCTCTTGCGGATTTCTTATCAAATTATAATTTCCAAACAAACACTCATCCCAAAAACCCAGATCTCTCATCCCAAAAACCTTGTGAACCTCAAAGCAGGACTGGATTCACATGTGAGAAATCTAAGGATGGATTTAGTTCGGATTTGGTATGGCATGAATCGATGGGCCCGATTCTCAAGCAATCCTTATCGTTACAGGATTAAGACTATTAATAGCTGGACAGTATGATCTCCACCTCCATCTCTTCAAAAAAGCCCCAAGTTTTCCAAAAAAGCAAGATGGTATTCATGTTTGGAGTCGACTGCCATTGCACTAAGGAGTCAGGAATGGCCCAGTGCAGAAGGCTTTTTAACATTCTAGACCCAACAATAAGGAATCCAGTTGTCGACCTAGTCTTTGAGGTTTTGTCTCTTGATCAGCACTGGTGTGACGACAGAATCTACGAGCTCATACTATGCACATTAGTGGACATAACTGAGGCCAGGGAAGTCGTGGTTGAGCGGCTCGACAGATTCATAGAAATTGGTAATGCCGAGGCCGTAGCCAATGCCATTATGAACCTAAGTGATGAGTGCTAGGTCAACTTCCTAAAGTATTATTTTGACCCAGCAATACTGAACATGGTAGAAGATGAGGAGGAAAATGATGAGGAGGAGGTGGAATCCGAAGAGGACGATGTGGATGAAGATGTAGCTAGTGCCTGTCGAGTAGTAGTAGATAACTTCCGTATTGACACATGGGAAGTATTTAGAGCAGGAGTCAAAAACGCCAACATGGACGCCTTCTCCAACTTCATGCAATCCGACTTGGCTTGGCTCAACGGGGTCCACTTGCAACGGTTGACCAGGATGGGAGACATACTTGCAGCAATTTTCTTGCTCATAGAATGAGCAGGGTTTGTAATTTCGTTCTAGACCTATAAAAGCCAAATCTGAATGTACATGGGAGTTACCCCCTTTGGTAAGACTTATCTATAAAAAAAAATATCATTATTTGCGAAGGCAATTGTGATGAAACCTTGCACGGATTTATATAATGAAACCCTACACGACATGATTGTATACACTAGTATATATCGCTTGCCTGCAAATTGTAATCTTAAAACCGTAGTATTATTTTGGAAAAATATTGTATACCCATCAAATGTCATCATGATAATGCATGGATTCGAAGAGAATCAACAAAATCTGTAAACCCATTAACCCGTATGCTGAAACCCTCAATAATTTGGGGTTAAAACTGGAAACCCATAAAATTTTGTTATTATACTTGGTAAAAATTTCGTAAATGTTCTATTTGAATCACATTACATGTGATTATTTCATAAAATAATGTCAAAAAAAATCATAGTAGGCAAATCCTCGATTGCATAGACAAATTAATTCACGAGGGATCACATTTAAACTAGTCACATGTAAAAAGAAATGATTACAATCAAACCCAGGCAAACCCTTGATGGAATGGACAGAATAATTCACAAGGGATCAATTTTGTACTAGTCACATGTAAAACAAAATGATTACAGTCAAATCGAGGCAAACCCTTGATGGCAGTGACAAAATAATTCATGAGGGTTCAATTTTGTACCAGTCACATGTAAAAAAAAATGATTATAGTCAAACCCAGGAAAACCCTTGATGGCATTGACAGAATAATTCATGAGGGATCAATTTTGTAACAGTCACATGTAAAACGAAATGATTACAGTCAGTTATCACAACACCATACAGAGAAATTCACTCAAACACTGTCGACGCCAACGAAAACCCACTGTAGCATTTGGGTGTTAGACAAAGTTGCCATGGCCACACGAGCTCGCGTCGATGGCGGGAGAGAGGAGATGACAATGAAAAAACCGTGGGAGATGATGAGTTTAGGGCTTAAAGCTGCCTAGCAATTGGGGGTTAGGTTATAAGTTTCTGGTGGGTTGATGAAGGGATTCAAAGAGAATCAACAAAAGCTATAAACCCATTAACCCATATGCTGAAACCCCTCAATAATTTGGGGTTAAAACTGGAAACCTATAAAATTTCATTATTGTACTTGGTAAAAATTCCGTCAATGTTCTATTTGAATCACATTACATGTGATTATTTCATAAAATAATGTCAGATAAAATGATAGCAGGCAAACCCTCGATTGCATAGACAGATTAATTCATGAGGGATCAAATTTGTACCAGTCACATGTAAAAAGAAATGATTACAGTCAAACCCAAGCAAACCCTTGATGGCATTGACAAAATAATTCACGAGGGATCAATTTTGTACTAGTCACATGTATGTAATCTGATAAGAATATATATATATGAATGTATGTATACATTATGATAAGAAAATATCATTCTATTTACAGAGAATGATATATTCTTATGAGAATGTATCATTGTATTTGCAGAGAATGTTATATTCTTATCAGATATATATATATATATATATATATACAATCTGATATGATGAAACCCTACATGGCATGACTGTATATATATGTATTTGTTTGCAAATTGTAATCCATAAACTGCTCAATAAATTGGGACAAAAACTATAAACCCATTAAACTTCATGATTAGTAAAGAGGGATTCAGAATATAACTGTGATACAATTCCAAAATGGGTAATGCTGTTGTTATTATCTTGATTTATGATGAATGCAGGTGAAAAAAATGTAACTATGATATGATTAAATGATGGAAAATGCTAAGTTGAATAGCTGACTAAAAACATATTAATTTGTATGCCTAAAAAGAATGTAAACGTAAAGTACGTAAATATAAAAGAGTATATTCAATAATGAAATAGGAAACATAAATGTAAAACATATTGCCTGAAAAAAATGCAAAGATTGAGTACGTAAGTATAAAACAAAATATTGAATAATGAATCAGACAACATAAATGTAAAATAGTATGCCTGAAAATAATGTAAGTAGTGAGTACATAAATATAAAACAGTATCTTGAATAATGAGAACAGATAAAATAAATGGAAAACAACAAACTGATAATATAAAACATGAATTTACCTATTCTGGTAATGTAAATAGTGAGTACATAAATATAAAACAGTATCTTGAATAATGAAATCAGATAAAATAAATGTAAAATAGAAAACTAATAATATAAAACATGAATTTACCTATTCTGGGTGTACCGACCTGAATAAGCTCCCTTTAAAGATGAATGTGTAGAAATTCTGATAGGAAGCTCTAAATTTTGCAGAGGATAAATTGCCTTAGGAAGCTCTAAATTTCGCAGAGGATATTCAGTGAAAGCAGAGGATAATTCGTAATGATAATGACCTTGGAAATTCCCTCTTATAAAATCATTAAAATGTGTAAATTGGATGCATTGAATTATAGTGGTTGAATTTCAAATTCAAATGCATTAAATTGTGGTGGTTGAGTTTCAAATTTGAATTTTTTATGGGAAACAATCTGTCATTTCATTTTGTAGTGGCCATTTATGCTTGAGTTCTATTGTGGCCTTTAGGAAATCAATTTTATATTTGGTTTAATAGATAAAATAGGTGGCTTGCATAAATTCAATCATTTATATGAATTATAATATGTTTTTTGGTTTATTAGGGAGCCTTACACCATTAACTGTGTTTGCAAGTACCACAAGTTGATGGAGATAATACATGAAGATGTGATAGGAAGTGTGGGTGAATGTGCAATTGATAGCTCATAAAGTTGATCAATGTTTGCTATTATGTCAAAATGTGCACCATTAACTGTTCATAATGGTTTATATAATGTGAAATTGTGCACCATTAACTGTTCAAATATACATTTATATATAATGTAGTTGAAGCTTTGAGCCACTTGCATAGAGTGGTAATTGTAAACATCAATGTACTTAAATAAATGAAAAAATTACTTTATTGTTTGCAACTTGTCTTGTATTCAAAATATATATGTACCAATAGATGTTTAGATTTTATTTTATTTATTGGTTAGCTACACATCTAGTAGTGAACATATATTGGTGTCATGTGTAAATTTTTATTGGCATAAGTAAAATAATGTAATGACTAAAATATAAACGGTTATTGGGGGGTCAGGTGAGCATGGAGTGAACGGGTATTGGATCGTGGGCGGCAATTGGGGGTTTTCCCCTATGTGCATTTTATATTTTCTCAGATAGTGAATAATAACAAAAAAAAATTATTTAGCCACCCACATAGGGTATGGGTGCGATCTGAATAACATACAGGCCATACTAATTTTATTTTCAAAGCTTAAGTAAGGTGTACCAGGGAGTGAGCTCGAGGAACTAGATTAACAATAATGACTATTTGATGTGCATGGAATAGGACTGTGTATTTAGACACTTCTCCATATATATATATATATATTTTTTTTATTAATTCAGTTAGGACAAATGGAAGAACGTTGCAGTTGATTAGAAAGAAAATACATTTCAAAACTAATGGAACCCAATGAAATATGATATGGTCTAGCTATATATTTTGGTGAGGGGGGAAGTTTTTTTTTTGAAAGTAAAGTAAGGTACATATTTCCAATTAAATTAATGCATTTTAAAGCTTCATTCATTCATACCCCTTAGCTAAACTTACTTATTGTATTACTTTCAAGCTTTATTAAGTAGATTTTACCTCATTATTACATAAGAATTCTAAAGGCTAAGCAATAACATCAATTTCATATTTGATTCTCTTTCATGCTACAACAAATTAATAGCTTTCCATATTATAAATAATTTTAAGAAATACAGTGAAGGACACACAACTGACTAAGACTTTCTCTCCACCCTACTATAATGGCGTCATGGAGCCTCGTGGGCTCTAGCCATACCCCCGAGCAAGGAATTATTTTAGCCTCACAATGATCAATGGAGTCTTTTCGCATTTTTACCAAGGAGTAAAACTAACAGAGTACCATTTACATATGTTTAGATTCTCTACTTTCGGTTTTCAAGTAAGATCCATATAATAGATCACCTCCCTACAACCAAGAAACAAGGGAAAATGGAGAATAACTTATCTTTTCTTTTAGATGAAAGGGACTGGAATTTTTGTATCCAACTTTCCTCTCCAAGCCAAGCCATCTTCATCACTATCTTGCCAAGGAGATGGAATCCTCTCCTTTCCTCATTCCTTCTACCATCTTCCCTCAAATTCTCCAAGAGGAGAAGTGGGTAACACCCCACCCTTTCTTCCTCTCCAAAATATATAGGAGTTTCAACTTGCAACCTTTGAATGGCGAGGTAAGGAGTGCACCTACCTCCATCAATGAGAGTCGTTTCCTTATTAAAGAGAAGACATTCACTTGGACAACCCCTCCATCTTTCTAGCCCATCCTCTCCTCAAACTCGTCACTCTCCATTATGAGGACCTTTTAGGGGTCAAATCATGTCCTTGGGACACTATTATATACCCACTTGACCCCTAACACTATGGTATAGACCCTAGGGGGTTTATTTTTACATCCAAACCAAGGAAACTGACCAACAACCCACTTTAAAAGCCCATTTAAGGTTCCATCCGAGTTTCACACTTGGATAAGGGTTCCCAACCCTTAGACCCACTTACATTCACATAACACATAATCAATTATCCCTTTAATAACAAACCTCACCACCTTAACTTACCAACATATTAACTTTACTCATTTCTAAGCCCTAGAAAGGAGGTCAAATTCATGATCAAAGGAGATGTCTTTTTGATGTGCTCACAACGGTCTTCCCTCCTTGTACTGACATTGTTACCTTCCTGCACATTACCAACACGATCATAAGTACTAATTGTATATCACAACAATTTTTCAGCTCAATATTCTAAACTTCAACTATATAATTAACCATTTGAAATTTCAATATGTATTCCATAGTATACAAGCGCACTCCACCTTCATGATAGTGACAATAAAACAAAATTCCAAAAAGGAATGCAATAATATTACCAAAAGATCACCTTATTTATCATACACAATCTATCTAATCCTCAGTTCAAGAAAAGCTTATAACAAATAAGGGTTGCATTAAGTATATATGACATGAGGTCTTACAATTCCAATGAATTTTTTGATCTCCATTATTCTAAAAATGCTAGCTATTTCTCTATATCTAGAAAATATTCACTTATGTAGAAAAATCCCATTGAAACTAAATATAAGGGCCTTTCTATTTCCAAACAAGGATCAAGAGTTTATTAGGATTTGATACTATAAAATTTAGATATGGAGATATTCACCCATGATCTATAGGCTTAATAGAAAGCACAATACTTAGAAAAATAATATGACAAGAATAAATTGTATTCCTATTAAAGAATGAAAACATAATGATATGATAGCTTAAGATTAGAATGAGAACCCCTTCGTTATATAGACCAAGGTGAGACATAGGACAACATAGGATTATGAAAATTTCTTAATATCATGATATGAGACATAAAGTGATAAGTATCTTATGTGTACCCTAAGTAAAATTAATTAACAAGTGTGAATAGAACCTACTAGGCAATATCCTTATTCATACCAACAACCCCCTTAAGTACAAATTATAGAGAATGATAAAATATGTAAGAATACAATGATGGAAGGATGGGTTATAAATACTAAGCTATGTTAGGTACCCATGTAAAAATGAATCTCTCACAAAAATAAAAAAGAGAAAACCTAGTGGGAAAAAATCCTCCCTAAAAGAGAAAATACAAAATAATCTCAAAATTATGAAAAGGAAAAAACCCCATGTGAGAAAATTTCCCCCAATAAGAGAATGGAAGAGAAACAATACAACCCCCCATTAATGTATATTTTTTTTGCTAATGGGCATGTGTAGGATCATGATGGGCCAAAAAGTGGTGAAATGAAAAAAGTAGCATTTTGCACTCGCCAAAAAGCATGAAAATCCTGAGTTGAATTTTTTTTGGGTTGGGTGTTAGTACATTGCTCCATAGCAATGCCCAAGCCTAAGTTTTACAAATCGAATATCCGATTTTTAAAAGTAAAAAAAAAAAGATATTTGATTTGTATCGGATATCCGATTTGGGGTCGGGCAATATAAATAGAAAAAAGGTCATTTCAGATTCATTTTAACTCTTTGAAACGCCCAATGACTCAAACAGTGATAGTGGATGTGAATTCGATATCTGTTTTTTAGCTGATATCCAATTTTGAAGGTAAGTCTTTGGTTTTTTTTTTGTTTTAATCGATTTTTTTTTTAGTTTTGTATAATTTTAACTAGTTTTTAACATATTTTTATTAAAAATTAGGATGTTTTACAGATTTTTATTAAAAATTAGGGTTTTTTACACTAATTTTATTTATATTGTGTAATTTCAATTAGATTAATTAGTTCTGAACTTTAATCAGGTATTATGGTTGAGAACCAAAACCCACAAATGCCAAACCCTCCACCACCTCTGCACCCATCAATTGAAGAGTTAATTGGTAAAAAATTGGAGCAATTGATGGGCATTTGTGATGTTTATAAGATAATCCATTGATTAAGGAAGATGACAAACACATTGAAAGAAATAATTAAAAATATAGAAACCCTCTCCACCCAACATAATGCCTTTCTTTCATGGCGAGAAAGCATGAGGGAATATTACTCCTGTGGTTTTTCTTATGAAGATGTGAAAGATCTCGAAATAACAAAAACCCAAATAACATCTTTATTTGTTAACCCCTGCAGCGGTTTGTCAGTTAATGTTAATAAACCAAAACCTTCTATAAAATGGTGCACGAATAAGGACATTGCAGATAACTTTTGGGATCGTTGGTGCATGGTTTTTGATAAACCACCCAACAACAATAGTGATGTACCATTTTACTTTATTAAAAATTTATACTCTAAGTTTTTGTTAGGGCATCATGTCAATTATTTTGACATTAAACCCTTCTAGGGCATAGGTGGAGGTATGCTCCAAGATAGACCAAGGGCAGTTAGAGTAGTCCAGGGCCCATATGTTCCCCCTCCTCCCCTTCCTCAGCCACCTCCAGTACGTCATCCATATATTATCGAGGATGTAGCCACACAGACTATTCAGGTTATTCACTCTTTGAGTGATCTTTTCGTTTCCCATACTGCTTCAATAGCTCAGCCACATGTTGGTGATGTTGGCGATGGATCGAGTGTTGCTGCATCATCCTCCTTAGGTCCACATATTTGTGTGCCACATACTTGCACTATGTGCCACCAAATATGCTTGGGTCCTCTTGTACACCCCGTTGAGCATCCCTTGGACACATCTGATTATGACCTCCATGATGTAGACGTTATAGATCAGATGTAGGAGATTGGAACACACCCTACAGAGTCCTCTGCTTCTAGAGAGGAGAACGTTGGAATAGTTACATAGGTAAGATTTAAGTTGTAAATTCATAACTTGCATTTGTTTTTAAATGAATATTAAGGGTGTTGGCAAGAAGTTGAGTCCACTTTTTGGCCAAAAAGTGGAAGTGTTTTCCTTGATTTTCATAGTTTGACACATTTGACCTTAAAATTTGAAGCACTTAGAGATGGAATCTTCAAAAATCTCACTAATTATAAAATGTAGTACTCAGAGTCTAGTTTCCAAATATGTAATTTATTTCAATACCCAGATTGTACAAATTGAGTTTCAATAGGCTTTTGTAAAAACCACTATTTAAAAGTCATTTTTTTTTACCATACTATGCATGTGTACGACATCCATATTTTGACCTAAATTATCATATTTTTCTAAATCCTTTTGGGAAAAGACTTGTGACTCACTGAAGCTTATTTTGGATATTTTTTGTAATTTTTTATTGAATATTTTTTTTTTGTTAATTTTTTATCAGGCATATTTGTCGTTTTGAAAAATTGTCGTGTACGACACGCATAAGATGACCTAAAGTTATCATTTTTTGCAAAAAAAATTTAAATTGAAAATAATTGTCTGAAGTTTTCTCTCGTGCAATCCGTTTATCAAAATGTTATGTTGAACAAAAGTTATTATAACAGTAAAAAACCCTGATATTTAAATTTTATGGACTAGTTTCATCATAAATTAATTGAAAAATAGAAAAAATAATCCAATTGTAAAAAAAATTACATATTTGGAATTTGCATTGTCTCATCTAAAATGGGTTTTAATTTCGTCAAGAAATTCTGAAAAAAACCGTCGTCAGCCATATGTTCACACTCGATATTTTTCTCTGACATTGTTAGAACTTTCAACTTGCAGGTCAAACCAGGTTGAAGGCCTAGGTTCAGACTCCCAATGCTTTTCCCGAACCAAAATATGAGGTGAAAACCCGACCACAAAGCAAAACTAATTTCAAATTTTAAAAAACGAGATCCCGATCTATCATCAGGATCTCGTTCCCAATATTTAATACGGTGACCGTTGGTAGGGAAACAGGATCCCATTCCTTTGCTAATGGTCCCCACAATAAATATTGGGAACAGGATCTCGATTATAGAGCGGGATCCCATTTTAAAAAAAATTGGGATCCCATTTCTTTTTAACCATGTTATTTAAATTTACTGTCAAATTTTACTGTGAAGTTTGCAACTTCACATGTACAGTCGAGAGTAGTAAAATTGGACTATTTTTCGTCAAGCATTGTTTTTATAGGTGGTGACTTGCATTTTTGATTAATTTTTTCAAAGGAGAGATCCCATTTTTTCAAAGGACTCGGAACAAAAGGTCTTCAACTTGCAATATGAATTAATTTTTTCAAAGGAGGCATGAAGAAATCAGTTTTAAAGTGGAATTGTGCTAGTTTTCTACTTGTTTTGAGGAACATAAGAGGAAGAATTTAGTCCTTATAGGTCTCGAACTTTCAATTTGGATTGAATTTTTTGAAGAATTTCACTATTGACAATTTATTTGTGCTTGAGAATTTTATAATCATGGGAGATAAAACTAGTAATAAGAGGAGGAAGACATTGACTCCTGAAGAAATTGAAGAAAACAAAGAGATGGAGAGACAAAGACAAAGACAAAGAAGAATGAGAATTAAATCAATGAATGATGGGGGAGCATCCAATTCCACAACTATTGAAGATGAAAACATAGAGGAGACCATGGTTGTAGATGAAGCTAATTTGCAAGAAGTCAATTTGGAGAAGAATATGATTATACAAGAAAGTCATACTATGTCTTCAAATCCCTCTTTCAATGCTATGGAGAATGTTTCAATATGCACAAATCTAGGTATGTCTTCAAATCCACATGTTAGTGAAATGGTAAATTCATATGTAGAAGTTTTACAAGATGCTGGACTTAATGATGTTGACATTGATAATATTCAGAGAGATGAAACTTTTATAGAATTTGTTGAAAATGAAAATAAGAATGATCCTTTTGTTGAAAATAAAATTGAGAATGATCCTTTTGTTGAAAATGAAAACAAAAACCGTTTTATTGATGTAAATGAAAATGAAAACCGTTTTGTTGATGAAAATGTAAATCGTTTTGAAGTTGAAAATGAAAATGAAAATGAAAATGAAGATGAAGATGAAGATGAAAATCTAGAATGTGGTGTTGAATTTAATGAAAATACTTTTTTAAAAATTGAAAGTGGTGTTTTTGATAATCTTCCTGGTCAAATTTCTTGGAGGAAAATAAGAACACATGTGAATAAAATATACAACGAATTCTTTTATCATAAATAATTGCAATTCAATGTCAACTGATGATGCAATTGATGAGAATGCAAAAAATGAGGAAAATGGTGAAAAGGTTAGGCTTTTTTGTTAAACCAAAAAGAAAAGATCAATCACTAAAACATGCTATGTGTATTGTTGCTAGTGCCATTCAATCTATTGGGAAAAATAGTCGATCTAAAGATAAAAATACAACAAGAAGAGCTATAAAAACTGCTATAGTTAATAAAGAAACTTTGAATAAAAGAATTGTAAGAAATATTAGTGAAGTTTTAAAAATGCATCCTAAAACATTGCTAAGAGCGGCAAAAAGAAGAGAAATTATAGAAAATGATCCTATCAACCAGTGTTGGAGTTTCAGTGGTCAACTCCTGAGGTCTGATATGAAATTGAATGTTGAAATTAAATTTTTGATTGAAAAATATTGGCATGATAATACTATGGTTTCATCTAATGCTAGAGATGTTTTAAAACTAAGGGTGGGGTCCAAAGTTCGCGATCCTCACCCAAAACACCTATTAGATACAACACAAACTGAATTTTATAGAAAATTTTGTGGTGATTTAGTGTTACTCGGTAATATTAAAATAAGTCAAAGGTCTTTTGAAAAATGTAAATTGTGGTATGTAAAAATTAATAAGCAACGGATATCTTGTTGTAAAACACATGTTCAATTTCATTATTTTTATGATGTTTTTCGATATATACGTTGTACCTTGCATACTAACATGATTATATAGGAATGTGGTATTAATATGCCACCTGAAGCAATAAGGGAGTTTATTTCAAGTTTGTTTTGTGAAAGATCTAATGGTAAATTGTTTTATTTAAGTTCTTGCATTTCTAGACAATGCATTAACTGTGGAAATCTTTCATTCTTAGGAATTTATATGCATGGAAGTGTTGATAATAATTTTGGACAACAATTAGTAGAAGTTAAAAGATTTAAGAATGTTCACTATTCTTTAAAAGATGGAAAAATAGGAAAGCGTTGTGATTTAGTTATAAAAAAAGTTAGTGTGCATGCATTCATGAGTGAATTTAAGAATAAGATAGTACCAAAATATATCATGCACTCTCAACATGCTCGATGGCTTGATGACCAATTTTGCGCATGTAGAAACACATTTCTAATTGGTACTATACTTTCAGTGGTTGATTTTGCGGAAAATTATACTCTAGCTCCACAAGAGGAAATTCAATCACAGTATTATAATTTAGTGCAAGTAGCTATGTTTGTCCATACTGTTTATAGACATGCAGATGATAGCACCGAGGATGATAGAATTTTTTTGAGGGAGTATCATTTTTATTTGAGTGACAACCAATTACACTCGTTAGAGTTTGTTCAATACTGTTTCAGTATATTTTAAATAAATTTAAGAGAAAGAGGAATCCATATGAAAGAACACCTCATATGGTCAGATAATTGTATGGGGCAATACAAGAATGCTCAAATGTTCTATTGGTTAAGTAGGATTCACAAAGAACTTAATGTCCAACATATATGGATTTTTTTTGAAGTTGGGCATGGTAAAGGAGAACATGATGGAGCTGGTGCGTGTGTCAAAATAATTATTGCTAGAGAACAATTAAAATTCAAAGATGCAGTAAAATTTAAAGATGCATGTGGGATTATGGATTGGTGTAATACAAGATTATCTACACCGAGTTTGAGTGAGTACTCTAGAGTTCATCGATTCTTTTGGTTAGTTTAAGAAGATAACATTGAACCTAGAGTTGACTGTGAGACAATCAGTGGATCTAATAAATGGCATTCATTTAGGAGTTCGACAGTAAGCACATGGACTATCTGGACAAGGGAGCTTGCATTTTTTTGCCAGTTTTGTATCTCAGGTTATTGGGAAGCATGTGAAAATACATAATGGGTTGAATAGTGGGAGCAAAGATTGTTGACACCTACACAAGCACATGATCAATATGAAAGAACTATTGAAGAAAATGATCAAGTGTTTGCATCTGAAGATTATGACCGTGTTTCAAACCTTGTACAAGAAGGTGATTTAATTCAATTTATGTCATTTAATTTCACTTTTATGAATTTATTTTGTAATACTAAATTATTTATATTGATATGCGAAAGTTATTAAATCATTTTTTGTTTGCAGGACATGTGTATGTTGTTGCACCTGAGGGGAATGAAGAGAAAACACAATATTGGTTGGCTCATTGTGTGGAGAGTAAACATAATTTAATATCACCTCGAGAATATGATGATGGTTATCATTATACAATAGGTACGATGATCCCCTTAAGATATCCCCTTAAGCAAATTTTGATAACAAGTTTTTTGATCCCCTTAAGCAATTTTTTAGAACAAGTCTTTGATCCCATTAAGAAAATTTTGAGAACTTATATGATGATTGTTTTCATGTTTTCCAATAGAACCGGTTGTGATTTTTGTCACTTGGCTACGAAAATACCTTGCAAGGAAGAATGGTCTACCTACATTCGAAGATTATGAACCGCATAAAAAAATTATACATTATTCACATTTGGTGGTGGCAACAAATATAAAACTAGATCGGTATCGCGGAAGACCTACAAATAAAGTGCTATGGGAAATTTCTATGGAAGAGCATGAGACAATCATAGATGGATTACAAAAAAGAAAGGATGTAGATGGTACAATGGAATAAGTAAATACAGGTAAATATAGTGTAAGTTTTATATTGTCCTTTTAAATAGAGGTAATTATTAGTTAAAATATATTTAAATACATGTTTTGATTACATATTGATATTTCTTGTACATTAATGGTTAAAATTGATTTATTATCCTTTTTTGTATCCTTAAGCCATCATTGCATTGATCTCATACTTTGAAACAAAAATGAGAGGATGCCTGGATTCAACCTACACACGTGTGGAATACTTTTAAATGTAGGTACTTGAGTTGTGTACATATAGATAGTTTTATATAAATTAAAATATGTATGTTTTGATGATTTCATTGATATTGCTTGTACCTTTTTGATATCAGGCGGTGTGAAGACCTAGTACATTCTGGGCATGAGTTTGAGATGTTCTTGAGATGGCATATCCAATTTTTGTAAACATTATTTTCAGATGGCATATATGTCCTACTATGTCTTCAAATCACTAAATATCATGTATACAGTATTTTTAAATCAATTATATCCTTAAGATGTTGTTTACGACCCCTTAAGGCATTCCCTTAAGACATTGTATTATGACCCCTTAAAGCATTGTATTATGACCCCTTAAGGCATCCCCTTGAGACATTGTATTATGTACCCTTAAGACATCCCCTTAAGACATTATATTATGACCCCTTAAGACATCCCCTTGAGACATTGTATTATGTACCCTTAAGACATCCCCTTAAGATATCCCCTTAAGACATTATATTATGACCCCTTAAGACATCCCCTTAAGATGTAATATGACCCCTTAAGACGTTGCATTATGACCCCTTAAGACATCCCCTTAAAACGTCGTATTATGACCCCTTAAGATGTCCCCTTATTTGTTTTCAATGTACTTGTTTGTTTTGACAAGTTATAAATTAGTATTGGATTCCATTATTTGTTTTGACAACTTATAAATTAGTATTGGATGTCATTATTTGTTTTGACAGCGTATAAATTAGTATTGGATGCCATTATTTGTGTTGACAACTTATAAAATAGTATTGGATGCCATTATTTGTTTTGACAGCTTATAAATTAGTGTTGGATGTTATTATTTATAGAATTTATTAATGCTTTTTTTCTCTAATCTTGTATGGTTTTGTTTATTTCTAAAATTTTATCCTTTCTGGTATATAAACGAATTGCTTTTGTTTGTAAATTATGATTTATTGACTAATTATTGATTGACGTGAATTGAATAAGTTCATTGACTAATTATCGCTAATTATTGAATGCACATATCATGTATATCATGTATGAGATCACTAAATTTGTAAACTATAAATATTAAAATGTCCTATTAATTTCAACTTTAATTTCATATTTATATTTAATTTCACATTAATGTCCTATATTAATATCTTGAATATGAACATAAAATGCATAAATGTATATGTGTAAATTAAAATTTCAAACAATAATAAAGTCCATAATTTATGTAAATATATTAAGTGCATGAAACCAATATATTAAGTGCATGAAAAAAAATCCATCAGAGTACAACCCATGAACTAAAGTCCAACTAAGTACTCAAGAACCATGAATTATAAAGTCCAACAGAGTACGTGACAAACCAAAAATATAGTCCACAAAATAAACAAATATAACCCACAAAATCATGTTTCTAGGTCATGTATTGTCTCTATAATCAAGAGACCTCTTCGTGCCATGCGAACTATGCAGATGACCTGAAACACTTTGTACAAGAGAAAGATGAAATCATATGTAAGACAATGAAAAAAAAATTAATGACAATTTAATTTATAATTCATCATATTAAAATTAAATTACCGTCATATCTGGGTTTGGATGCTCTACACCTGAAGCAACCTCTACATTCTCTGAATCAATCTACACAAACAAGACAAAAAAAGTTGAAATTAGATGCACAAGTCTACAATTAAAAATGATTTAATTGAAATTAATTTATAATTTATCATATTTTAATTGTACCATTTCCATAGGTTGTGCACCCAATTCTGCAGGACATGTTTGTACATTCTCAATTACTACATGTGTCACATGCTATAAAAGAAAAAGAATTTAAAACATGTATTAGCTCAAATTATATTAATATTCAATTTAAAATTTAAAATTATTTAGTTATATATTCACAATATATAATTTATAATTGAATTTAAATATAATAAAAAATTTAATTTACCATTTGATCTGGAGCTTGCTCCGCATGCCCTCCTGGAGGTGTAACTATGTCTGGGTCAGGGCTGAAAGTCGCACTAACAAAGTCCTACAAAATCAAAGTTAAAGCATGTACATACTTGAATTAGGTAAATATATATATATATATATATATATATATTCAAGTTTGCACATTTTGTGTAGAATTTTTTTTAAACAACCTAAAAATTAGAGGCTTCACGAGTAGTCGCAACATCTAATGTTTGTCTGATGCCCATTCTCATTGTGGTATCAACCTAGACATACATATCTAGACACGTAACACAAGCTTATAATATTTACAAGTGTACATGCACATTTCATATATAGTGAATTAAAAATTCATAATTGTAACTATACTAATGTAAGTTAAACAATTTACAATATAAATGTACCTGCTCCTGGTCTATGATGACTGACAGTGGAGGAGTGCTCAAGAACCCCTCGGGTGGAATTGACGTGGAAGCCGATTGAATCGCCTAAACCAACATAAATATTTCAAACATATATGTTATTCAATTATAAATTTAAAACTCAAGTTAAAAATAATTTCATTTATAATTTAAAAAACTGAAATCAAAATACCCCATAAGGGTTGCCGATTAGGACTAGTGTCAATGTATGTACTCATGGAGCTGATGATTGCCCCCTCATTACTATCATTTGTACACCAAACAATTTGATTGTTAAAATGCATTGCAAACTTTACTTTGATATATACATTCATCAAAATTATTATAAAATGAACGTGTAGATGCATATTTATACCTGTGTAGCAGTGTCCTCAGGATGTTGGCCTGTTGTAAGAAACTCTAAAAATAAACTAATGTGACCAAATGAACCACTAGAATCTCCACATCCAGCCGAACTAGGTGTGGCCTAATCAGGTCCATAACATACTTGATGGAAACTAGTACATACATGTGGGACGAGCCTCGACACTCCTGGAGTGGTACTCAGACCAACTCCATAAAACACTCCTCCATCATCATCATCTCTATGCTCCCCACCTACTATAGCAAAAGCATGTTGATCAAGGTCTCCTGTGAGTGTACTAAGGGAACCTAATGTCAAGACCATAGCTCAATGATGCACAGGTGCAGGAATGCGAGGACCAGGAGCAACAACAAGGGGTTGCGCATGTAGAGGGTGTTGGGGATCAACCCTTTCCCCTAACCTCTGTTATGGCATGTCGCCACCAACACCCTGACATGATTTAAAATCAAAATCATTATGATTTTTCCCCATAACAAATTCTACATATAATTTCCTCAAAAAATACAATGGGCACTCCCAATTAGCATATGAGGGACTATCAAAAAACATATACCATTGATCCCCAAAATGTGCACTCATATATGGATGTATGCACCACCTCATGGATATTCTAGATTTGGTCGCAGGAATGGGCTGTCGAGTAATGGGGTCAAGAAAGTAGGGGGCTAGGCGGGCTTTCGTTATTTTAAGGTCTAATATTTGTTTATAAGAGAGATCGTCATCAGAAAATTGTCTCATTTATTCTTTGTCTTGTCTATGCCTATCTAGATCAGAATCAATGGTCCCAATAGAATCCACAACGTTTTGCATTGTAGATGCAAAACATCTAACATGTGGTTGAATCAATGCTTGACTTTGCATAGCATTGATTTGATTTTGTATGGATGCAACCTGATCATTTACTCGTGCTCATAAGAGAGCCTCATCAAATGCAACAGGTTGTGGAGGTGGCATATTAGGTGGAGGGGGAGGTGGAGGTGGCTGAGGTGGTGGATTGATGATATCATCAATGTTAAAATCATCTAGATGATATGAGATATAAGTGTGCACTCGCATTAAATTATACTAAATTAACATACAAACTTAAAAAATTACAAGAAATTGTTAAATTTGAAACACACATGCAAATTTGTTTAAATATGATGTGCATACATATCTTAAGATCATATAGAGCTGAAACACACATATACATTGATTGAACTTGAGAAAGTAAACTATGTACATAGATTTAAAATAAAAAAAAACCATGCATTTAACATACATACATTTAAAATAAAAAATACCATGCATAATTTGCATGCATACATCATTAAAGTAAACTATGTACATTCATACAAATTTCAAAATTTAACAACTATGTGAAATTTTAATACATGTGTACATAGTAAACAATAAACTTGAAACATTAACAAAAAGCTCATTTTATGTCTAGCACACACACACACACACACACACACACATATATATATATATATATATATATATATTGCAATTTTCCATCATGATCAGACTAGATAGTCATAAAATATATACTATTATGAATTCATCATTATAAGTTCATAAATTCCACAAAGTTCATAAATTCATGTCACTAAAAATATCCATCTAGAACCAAAATCATAAATTCAAGTCACCAAAAGTATCCATCTAGACCCAAAATCATAAATTCACGTCCACAAAATATCCATCGTTCACCAAATTCATCACACAAAATATCCATCATTCACCAAATTCATAAATTCATAACTATTTAAGATCATTGTCTTAATTTAAAAACTATTGTGGCTCTCTACTACATCTCTTCATTTATTTGTGTTTTCCTTTTCAAAATTAGAAGTTCTCCTCTCCTCTAGCCATTGTCAATGTTCATCTAAGATCCCATCCATAGCCCTGACAACATCAACAATGGTTTGCATCCTAGATGCAATCATCCTCACAGGTGGTGCGATAAATTCTTCATTTTGAATAATTTTGATTTGATCTTGGATGGTTCTAACATTGGAATTGATTCATTCTTGCAAATGAGCACCATCGATTTCAGGTGGTGGAGGTGGGGGTTTATGAGGTGGAGTGGGTGGAGGTGGAGGTGAAGGTGGTGGAGATGGATGGCACAAAGGTGGATTGCAAATATTATTTAATCAATCCATGTGATCTCTAGAACATATGAGTGAACCTGCATTAGATTTGTAATTTCAAAATGTAAGATACATGTTTAGTATTTATACCATTAAACCATTCAATATAAATGGCCTAATTGAATACATATGATAAAATAAGTAAGCCTCATTTATGTATAAGGTATGTTACTTGAATGAAAATACAATTAACTATTAATAAAAGACAATTTATGAATGTTATAGGGTTTACAGTTTAGAGTTTAACATAGATCCCCTTAAGCCATCCTATCACCCTAAAAAATAAATTAATCAACCTAGATCATGATTTATCTCATTCATATTATAATCTTGCATGATCTTATTATTGTTAAATTTGGTTTACGAAACTTAGGGTGAAGTTTTTGTGTCCCTTGGAATATAATGAACTTGCAAGTTAGTGAAGAACATTTTCTTGTGGAACAGTTGATTGAGATAGGTCTTGTTTCAACTTACCATCCTAGATCATGAAATGTCATTCATATTATAATCTTGCACAATCTTATTATTGTTAAATTTGGTTGCCTTGGGCAACTTCACCAAATTTTAAGAACTTCTTTGATCCCATAAAGAAATGTCATATTAGGACCCCTTAAGACATCGCTTTACGATTTAGGGTGATAGGATGGATTAAGGGGATCTATGTCTAGTGAGGTCCTAGGAAAAAATGACATGGCTCAAGTGAATAAAATTTGGTGGTGTTGCCCAAGGCAACCAAATGTCTTTAAGGGCCTAGGAAAAAATGATGTCTTTAGCCTATTTAGGGTTTAGGGTTTACGGTAATACAAGGGCTTAAGGGGATCTTTGTAGTAAGGTTCTATGACAAAATGACATGGATTAAGGGAATCAAATTTGGTTGAGTTGTCTAAGGCAACCAAATTTGATTTTAAGGTCCTAAGAAAAAATTAATGTTTTAGTGAAGAACATTTTCTTGTGGAACAGTTGATTGAGATAAGTCTTGTTTCAATTGACCAACCTAGATCATGAAATATCATTCATACTATAATCTTGCACAACCTTATTATTGTGAAATTTGGTTGCCTTGGGCAACTTCACCAAATTTTTAGAACTTCTTTGATCCCATTAAGAAATGTCATATTAAGACCCCTTAAGACATTGATTTATGATTTAGGGTGATAGGATGGCTTAAGGGGATCTATGTCTAGTGAGTTCCTAGGATAAAATGACATGGCTCAAGTGAATAAAATTTGGTGACATTTCCCAAGGCAACCACATTTCTTTAAGGGCCTAGGAAAAAAGACGTCTTTAGCCTGTTTAGGGTTTAGAGTTTAGAGTTTAGGGTTTACAATAATACGATTGCTTAAGGGGATCTTTGTAGTAAGGTTCTAGGAAAAAATGACATGGCTTAAGGGGATCTTTGTAGTAAGGTTCTAGGAAAAAATGACATGGCTTAAGGGAATTGAATTTGGTGGAGTTGCCTAAGGCAACCAAATTTTATTTTAAGGTCCTAAGACAAAATGGATGCTTTAGTGTTGAGGGTTTAGATTTTAGAGTTCAGGGCTTAAGGTTTAGCGAACTTAGGGTGAAGTTTGGGCAGCCCTTGGAATAATGGACTTGCAAGTTAGTGTGTAGTTTATGAATATTTTTTATTTTATGAATAGATTGACTATTTTCGCAATAGAAACACATAATTATGTATGATTGAGATTGAGTTTGATGTATATTTTAACTGGATGTTTTTTTAATTGAATATAAGATTATTTTATTTAATATTTTTTTTCATTAATATTAAACCCACTTAAATTAATTTTATGATATAAGATGTATAATATAAAATTAGTTAATGTTGAATCAATTATTTTATTTAGATTGTTTGTAATTGAAAGAACCTCAAAGAAATTAGAAAACAAAAATATTTAGATTATTTAGTGTCTAGGTAACTAGTGCAAAAATTTAAATCCTAGACCAATCCTCTAAGTATATATATGGTAAATCCTAAACCATGGATTTAATCATTAAAATTTTAAAATTTAAATTCAAAATTTTCCATCCCCTACACATTTAATAATACATTGTGAGCCAGCTAAACTTGCTTAGTTTTCAAAGGCATTCAACTATCTTTATTTTATCATTTAATTGCACTTGATCATTATTCACAAATCATTTAAATTTTTGAAAGTACTATGCTAGGAACACTTCAATAGGAGGACATAAATTTAATCTAATTATGCATCACCATTTCCAAGTTTGAATACTATTGTCCTCAATCATTTCCATAATCATGAACTTGATCTTATCATGAGGGCAAACCTATGAGAAAATGATAATTAAGATCCAACACTCACCCCTAGGTGTTTTTAAATGCCACTACTTAATAACTTAAATCTTCATTTCTAATAGTTAATTTCTATGTGTCAAGTAACCCTCTCATTTAATTTCACAAAAAATCAATATTATGCATATGCCCTAAACTCTATTCTTTAAATTAATTTATATATTTCTTACCATTATTTTTCTCAAAAATGTATTTAAAAGCTATATTTTTCTTCAAAATAGATTATTACTTAAATCTTAATTTCTAATAGTTAATTGTTCAAAATCCTCATTTTTTCTCTAATAGAATAGACATCTATATTTTTTAAAGAGAGTTGATTAATTTACCATCCCTAATAATTTGCATTTCATCAAAATACCCCATTTCTTCTTAAGTAGTTCAACATCAATTCAAGAACCCTAGATCCCTAGATGAAGCTAGATTTTGAATTTAGAGTGTGTTTTTACTTTTGTTTTATTTTTATTTCATCTTTTTAATAGGACTGATTATTTGACCTATAATTAATTATAAAAATTCATATAAAAGATAGTTCTAAATGAAAATTCATATAGCAATACTGTACTCATTTCACAAAAAATGGAATTTTTTTCTAATCTAATTATAATTTAACATTGAAACTAAATTTTAACATATCATTTTCTCCATACAATGAAAATGAAATTTAAAACATTTAAGCAATGCAAATGAATTTTCTTGAGCTCGAATATTAGGGTTTTTCAAAATCAAAATGATTTTTTCGATTTCAATTTAGGGTTTTTGAATTTTTTTTGTTTCAATTCAATTTAGGGTTTCAATTTCTAAGAAATTAGGGTTTTTAATGCAATTTTTTAGTTTCATTTCAAACTAGAGTTTTGAAATTCTTTTTTTTTTCCTTTGATTTGAATTCGAGATTTCAAAAAGCTTGATTAGGGTTTCTAAATGCAAATTTTTAATTCATTTCAATTTCTAGGGTTTTGAAATGAATTTTTTTTGTTTCATTTCAATTAGGGTTTTCAAGTACATTTTTTTTGTTTCATCAAACAATTCAAG
>CM021102.1:81055978-81096236 GCA_007115665.2 Sequoiadendron giganteum | reverse complement strand
ATGTTCATTGATAGACCTAAGATCCAAGTGAATAATCATATTTATACTTCCTTACAATGTATGCATAGATATTAATTTTTTCATCCAAAAGTAACGAGTCTTTATTCACAGTGGATTTCTAAGTTGCGACTCTTGGTCTTCCATAAATAGTTTCTAAAGGAGCTAGTATCTTTCTTAACCTTTCTAAAATAATTTTAGAATATTTTTATTGACATATTTGAAGTGTTAATATATTTTATTAGAAGGATTATGACATGAAAAACTAAAGAATTTCCAATGATCATTGATAGATCTAAGATCTAGGTGAACAATTATAGTTATACTTCCTTACAATGTACGCATAGATATTAATTTTTTCATCCAAAAGTAATGAGTCTTTATTCACGTGAACTAGTTCCCCTTTTAATCTGAATTATGTATATATATGTATGAAAGAAAATATTTCTAATTTATTTGAATCTAGTAATCTCCAAATCTAAGTGTTACTATTGACTTGTCCTTCAATGTTTAGAGTGAATTATTGATTGATTTATTGATTAAAGTATCACTAGAGTGAATGTATTTAATGCATTTAAATACTAGCACACAACATCAAATTCCTCCATAGTGTCCTCCAAATCTATAAGGGACACATAAATATAAACTTTAAAGATCTATAAATAACTCATCCTAATGGCTTGAAATTAGGAGATGAAGATGTAATAATCTTACCACATGTCTTAGTGACCTTAGTTAATGAAAGGAATTGAGAGTTTATGTGACTGTATTGCATATCTTGAAAACTATCCACACCATATACTTAAGTATGAACATTGACCAAAAGAGCACCAAGATTAAAATATGATAATGTATACAATTTTATTGATCATATAGATTTACAAAAAAATATGATCTTTAATATGCAAATCATGAATGGCCATAGAATTAGGTGTGAACTCAATCCTCTTACATGTCCTAATATGTGTAATTATTTGGTAGATAGAAGGAGAAGGAAGGTACACAAAGGAAATCATTAAATAATCTCTTTTCTATGCCAAAAGACCCTCTCCCACACACACAAAAGTTTTGTTACCCATTAGAATATGAGGAATAAAATAAGTTTCAAATGAAGAATTTATATCTCCAATAATTAAGCCATGTGATGTGAAGATTTGGAGTAAAGGATCTAACTCCTTGATCTATTATTAACAACAACAATAAGTGGCTTTCCCGTGTGCTTCTCTAACTTAGTAGTGGTACTTGAAGATTGAAGGCGGAGAATGTGTGCGAAAGAAATTTAGAATGAATATATAGTTTTTCTTGAGTTGTGTAAGATAATTGATTTATTTCTTGATACATGTTGATTCTTCATAAAATTTATTGTAGTATGCAAATTTCTCTTAGATGATGCATATTTTGAAGATTGTTTTTCATTTTCATCTATGGAAGTGGATAAGAATTGATTCCCATTTGAAGTGTTATCTTCTTGGGATTATTCCTCTTCTGTTATTTACCACTTGAAACTTTCTTATCTATCACAACCATGGAATGTGACTAAGAAGACTTCATTATGCCTAATTGAATTAGATTTTCTTGTTCTTGAATGCAAATATCTAAAAACACGTCAAAATTAGACACAACATATGCAAATCCCTTAGAATTCCTATGGTTATGAATCCAAAAATAAATCTTGAATACTTAGGACTAAGCTTAGATATCACATTTAGAATGAATTATAAATTATCTTTATCTATCTTACAATTCTTTAGTAGTTCCTTATTTTTTAAACCTTGGAAATGCAGTCCTAGATATGTAAAAATTATTATTATTGAGATTCCTCAAATCATTATATATCTAATATTCCTTAATATGTCATTTTTATCATAAAATTGAGTAAGAGTATTCCAAGTCTGCTTAGGTATTGTATAGATTTTAAAATAATGTTACAAATCAAAAGTCACTAATGAGAAATTGTGACCAAAATATTTTTCATGATTCCTCTCCCACTTCGTTGCTTTTGCATCAATAGGATTAAAATTAAATTAATTTACATACAATCTTTGTCCCTTAGTCAAATTAATACCAATTTTACCCATTGCAATAATATAAAGTAGAAATAACTAAAAGAAAAAAACCACAAGATTATACCCCCTAAAAATAATCAATCTAGAGATCCTCTTAACAAAATAGAATGATAACACTTTATACTTGGTGCATTTATAGCTGCCACTTGCCAAATATGCGATATGGAACTTGATCTCTTTGAATACAAATATTTAATAAGATAAAATATTGAAAAAAATAAAAAATATAGAATGAGATAAAAAATAAAAAAAACCATGAAGTACATGAAATATCATGTACCTTTAGAAAACATGATGCCTAAAATGGAGCCTATATGAGCCCAAATAGAGCCTCATAAGTTCCCAAAATGAGAATGAATCATACACACCTAAGAGACTATAATTTATAGAAAAATCAAACATCAAAATCACAAACGATATATACCACTATGAATCTCTCAAAAAATTAGTTCAAATCAGAAAGAAATCTTGAAAATTAAAGCTAAATGGACTAAGAATTAAGCTTGCAAAGTCTTAGTGTAAAATTCAATTTTTAAATAGAGAGTGATTAGAGTTATGAAGGAGAGGATGATGACATCACAAAACAAATATGTAGAACCATATCCAATTTGATAGAAATTTTGAATCAAATTTATTTAAAATTGCTATCACATACCCAAAATTAATTCAAAATTCAAATCAGGACTCCAAAATCGACCTCCTATGTGATGTAAAAACCTTTGGCTACTTCCATGACGTCTTAGAAAAACTTCCACAAAGCCAAGACGGTATCTAAGATTCTACACATCAAACACTCATAAAAGGAATTCAAACCAATATTCTAACTTAGATTACTCTAATACCATGAAAATGGAGTCAAGAAAAATGAGCAGAATATCAACATTGAAAGAACAACCAAATACAAGCAGTTACAAGTCCAATTGATGTGTTTGCATTGATCAAATGATGAATATATAAATAAATTTTGAGCAAACCAAATTCTAAAATTGGAGGGAAACATTTATTCAAAATTCATAACAAAAGCAAGTGATCAACCTACAAATGTAGAATAAATCTCATAAATGAGGATAAAACATAAACTTACACCAGTGTATAGTAGAGAAAATCGAGACAATTATGATAGAGTAAGAATTAGAACTACATATTTTTTAAATCATTTTTATAACTAGAAATTGGATTCTTATTCATAAAAAGTATTCTAAACTCATAGACTTGAGTCTCTAGAATGTGGACTAAATATTATAAATCTAATAATAATAATAATAAAGATTTACTATTTCCAAACCCCAAGTATATAAAAATCATCTATAACATATCTAACATCATATTCATACTTAATATTAAATACCTTAACTTTCACATTTACTTTCTTATTTAACATTTAATATTCTTATTTTATGATATTCACTCATATTATCCAAACTAATCTATACTTTTATCATTCATTAATTAACTAATCTAAAAAAATAACATAATTTAAAAAAATCTTAATTTTCTTTACAAAATTTCAAAAACATCCGATACTCTACATGGTAAAAGTACACGTACATAGTGAGTGGAGCTTTATTGCCACCTTGGCCCTTCCTTGTATTGCCGAACTGAGATTCTCTTTGATCGAAAGTAAAACCGAATGCTTATAATTATATAAAATCTTCATACCGTACAAGTAGAGCTGGTTTGCCCGAGAGGTTAAGGGGGAAGACTTAAGATCTTCTGCACATAAGTGCGCATGGGTTCGAACCCCATAGCCAGCATTTTCGTTGCTATAATAACGATACCAATAAATCTGTTATTTTTACAATATTTATAAACCCCAAACTGTTTTATATAGACTATAAAGAAAATGTGGATAATATCATTAAAAAGGCGTATCTGGTGTAGTGGTATCATAGTACCCTCCCACGGTACTGACCGGGGTTCGATTCCCCGGATGCGCAGCCAACCTTAACTTCATTATGAAATCTTTTTTGATCAGATTTTCTACATTAAAATTATTTTAAAATAGAAATAATCAATTTGTCAATTACTTTATTAATTACTTGAAAATGTTATACAATGAAAGCAACAAAGGAATATTCAAAATGTGCTGCTTAAGAATAACAATACATAATTTTATTTTATTTTATTTTTCTATTTCTCAAAAAAGATTTAAATTAAAAACTTTTCAATAAATAGTTTTTAATTTAAAAACTTTTCGATTTAAATAGTTGGTTTGTGTTTGTTAACAAAATGTTGTTCAATGGCCCGTGGGATTTGAAGACGTAACCTCCTCCAAAACGGCCGCAACCTGAGCCGTTACACCAAATACAACACACTCTGCTATGAGTAGTAACCGGTTGCTTTTGATGAGTATGCAGTTTGAATTTGTTAGAAATGTGTGGCCGACGGGAGTTGAACCTCGCATCGACCGGTTCTAAAAAAGCTTATCATCACCGCTAGCCCATGTGTGCCGTTTGAAATGTAAGTGGCAGGGGTATTTTATATTGTTTAGTTAGGAGATATGCTTTAAAAATAAAACAAACTCTCCTAACTTAAACACAAACCCCTTAAAATTATTAAATAAAACAAAATAGATAACCCCCCAAACAATGAGAGCTGAGATTCATTAATTTGAAAGGCTATTATAATTTAAGGGAGATTATTAAGGATATTTTGAATATTCCTATGTAAAAATGCAGGGATAAGGTTGTTTTAGTAAATCTTATGGTTTTTCCTCCATATGGAAAACAAAATTGTATTTAAAGGGTGGTATACGGAGGTGTTTAGCTAAGTGTGAAACTTAGATTTTGCAAATTAGAGGAACAGGTGACAGGGGTTTTGAGAGAGGAGCTCTAAGAAAATTTTTGAGCCATTTTTGTACGTCGGAGCTTTGTTATGCTGCCGAAGTGATGGCCTTGGTGCATTGTACTTGATTTTGGAGATTAATCGGATCGGTCGTACTCTATTGGAGCCGACCTGGAGATGTAGTCACGTTTGTGGCGAACTCCGTAATCAAACTCTGTTTGCACCTTCTATCTTCTTTTCTCTCAATTCTGTTTCTCATCTTAAGTTTTGATGCATAAATTTCGTTAATGTATGCATGAATTAAAATTCCGCAAAGTTGTGTTTTTAATTAAGCATTCAATCCGCAATTTAGTCTAGATCATAATCATATCAAGTGGTATCAGAGCTCAATTGACTATTATTGCAGTTGTTTTCTTGAATGCTAACGAGATCCAGGATTCGGAAGGGCGAAGGCAAGCTTGAAGACTTTAATCCTGAGATCGGGAAGCGAAGAAGTTTTCTGAAGATGTCTGTGTCTGGAATGGAGGTTCCTGAAGAAATCAGTGAGCAGGAATTCCGAAGAGCATTCCTCGAGATGAAGGCTAAGGTGGACATCCTTTTCCAAGAAAGACAAGAACGAAAGGAATGTGAAGGAGGTTCGTCGAAGGAAGATGTTCGTGAAGACAAGAAAGGGAAACAACATGGAGATGGTGGCAAGCAACCAGATCACCCCTTTTCTTCTTCTCCTCCCTCTTCTCCTTCTTCTCCATCTTCTCCTCATTCTACTTCTTTTAATCCTTTCAAGAATGGGCATAAGCCTAAAATTAAATTGGATGTAAAATTTGATTTACCAAAGTATTGTGGTGAACTTAATGCTGAAAAATTGGATGATTGGATTCAACAAGTAGAAGTCTATTGTAGAGTCCAAAACCTATTAGATGATGTTGATAGGATCCAATTAGCTACTCTTCGGTTAGGAGGTACAACTTTAACCTGGTGGGAGAGTAAGACTAAGGCAAAAATTTCACAACATGGTAGAGTCAGTTTAACTTGGGCAGAGTTTGTTAATGCTCTTAAGAAGCAGTTCTATCCCCTAGGACATATGCAACAGTTAATGATGGATTGGCAAATGTTTAGGCAAGGGAAAGGTCAAACTGTCCAAGAGTACACCCATGAATTTAGAAAAAGGGCTATTGCTTTGAATGTTCCTTTGTACACCCAGGACACTTTGTTAAAGTACATAGGAGGTCTTCATTCATATCTTAGACATTCTATTTTAGTTTTGAATCCTTGTAATTTGGATGAAGTGTCTGTTCAAGCTACACACTTAGAGTCAAGGGGAAAGGGTTCTTTCATTGATAATGATAACTCTGTAAATCAATCTTCTAAAGTTGCAGAGACAGGGAAAGGAAAGAAGGCAGCTATAGTTAAGAAGGATGACAAGCTTTCTTGCTCTCATTGTGACAGGAAGGGTCATGATGAAGATCATTGTTGGAAGTTGCATCCCGAATTGAAGCCTAAGTGGGCTCAAAGACAGAATCAGAAACATAAGGGTAAGGAGAAAGCCACAAATGTTGTTATGGATCTTGGTTCAGATTCAGATGATGAGACTAAGATAACAGCTATGGGTCTAAAAGGTAAAGCTCCTATTTCTGGTGTTTTTGTTGCTAGTTGTGCTTCTACTTCTACAGTTAATGATTTCTCTGAAGATAAGAAAAGGAATGAGTTGTTTCATTTAAGGGTTGTTGCTAAGAACAGTAAAATTGATGCACTCATAGATAGTGGTTCTCAAGTTAACTTAATTTTTGAAAGTGTTGTAAGAAACTTGGGATTAAAAACTACACAGCATAAGAAACCTTATCCACTAGGCCGGATTTGTGAAGTTGCAAGTAACAAGACAATGCACCTTAAGATTCACAATCACTAGTAAGTTTGTGGATGAAGTACAGTTTGATGTGGTTCCACTGGATATCTGTGGGATAGTGCTTGGTAGCCCTTATTTATATGACAGGAAAGCTATTTTCTACAGGGAAAAGAATTATTATCACTTGTTTAAAGATGGCATACAGTATATTGTGCATTCTCACAGGATTAAGACTGATCGTTCTTTTGCAAACACAGGGCAGTTAAAGAGGGTAATTAATGCAAGTAAAGAATTAACTCTTATGTCTGTCAGTATAGGTGGTTCTAAACTTGAACTTGGAGTAGCTAACTAGGGTCAGATGTCGCAGGATGCACCCATAGTACAGCATGAGGGAATGATGATTGAAAGCATTGATGGTTCCTTGGGTGAAAATGTTCCTGTTATAAAGGATCAATATCTTGTTGATTTGTTCTCTTTCATTTCTACATTATTGTTCAACTTGATGCTAGTCAATTTTTGTTGGTTAGTGGCTACGACAATCGATGTAGAAGCTTATGGAAGTGATAGAATAATGTTTATGTTCAACAATGTTATTGCAGTCTTCATTGTGCTTGTGAGCCAGGTATGCAAATGTACAGAGGATACAGGACAAGTGGGGAGGCCAAGTCCTCACTTAATGTCAGAGTAAATGTCACTTTTGGAGGTCCAAAAGGTCTTCAGTGGGGAGGCCTGATCTGGTGGATATTTTCATTGAAAAAGGAAGTGTCTCCCATGTCTACCGGCAGATTCAAATTTGTTAGTTGGTTTGTGTTTGTTAACAAAATGTTGTTCAATGGCCCGTGGGATTTGAAGACGTAACCTCCTCCAAAACGGCTGCAACCTGAGCCGTTACACCAAATACAACACACTCTGCTATGAGTAGTAACCGGTTGCTTTTGATGAGTATGCAGTTTGAATTTGTTAGAAATGTGTGGCCGGCGGGAGTTGAACCTCGCATCGACCGGTTCTAAAAAAGCTTATCATCACCGCTAGCCCATGTGTGCCATTTGAAATGTAAGTGGCAGGGGTATTTTATATTGTTTAGTTAGGAGATATGCTTTAAAAATAAAACAAACTCTCCTAACTTAAACACAAACCCCTTAAAATTATTAAATAAAACAAAATAGATAACCCCCCAAACAATGAGAGCTGAGATTCATTAATTTGAAAGGCTATTATAATTTAAGGGAGATTATTAAGGATATTTTGAATATTCCTATGTAAAAATGGAGGGATAAGGTTGTTTTAGTAAATCTTATGGTTTTTCCTCCATATGGAAAACAAAATTGTATTTAAAGGGTGGTATACGGAGGTGTTTAGCTAAGTGTGAAACTCAGATTTTGCAAATTAGAGGAACAGGTGACAGGTGTTTTGAGAGAGGAGCTCTAAGAAAATTTTTGAGCCATTTTTGTACGTCGGAGCTTTGTTATGCTGCTGAAGTGATGGTCTTGGTGCATTGTACTTGATTTTGGAGATTAATCGGATCGGTCGTACTCTATTGGAGCCGACCCGGAGATGTAGTCACGTTTGTGGCGAACTTCGTAATCAAACTCTGTTTGCACCTTCTATCTTCTTTTCTCTCAATTTTGTTTCTCATCTTAAGTTTTGATGCATAAATTTCGTTAATGTATGCATGAATTAAAATTCCGCAAAGTTGTGTTTTTAATTAAGCATTCAATCCGCAATTTAGTCTAGATCATAATCAGATCATTTATTATTCGTATATAAATAATATTATTGTAGTTTAAATATTGATGTAATTTTTTAATACAGATTTAGATGAAATAAATGTTATGATTTGTTTGTTTTTATTATTATTTATGTGAAACAATTTTTTCAAAGTACATCTTAAATTTAAATTTATTTATCACAACTTGTAATACAAGTACACTGGTCTATCTAGAAGCCTTATAGGATTTTAGAACCAATCTACATAATTTTATCTATCAAGTAATAGAGTTGTTTGTCTTCATACATGGTGTGCACCATCCAATTTCAATGAACAATGGTAGTGATTACAAATATGCTATGGACTCCTTTGGAGATAAACAATATTTTCAAATTTGATGTGATTTTAGGTGAGACAAAGTCTAAAGGCAATATAAATATTAGTAAAATACTAAAAAGTATTTTATTCATTCAAGAAGGAATTGTATAGGGAGAATACATAACTCCCCACTTTAGATAATTTTAAGTATTTTTAGATTTGAATGTGTATTCTATTGTTACACAAAGCAAAGAAAATAAATAATTTATAAAGTATGGAGAGGTTAATCAATTGATGCAAGTGCATCTATGGTTGCTGGTCGACTTGCATTATTTTATTTTTTTTCAATTTTGATGTGCAATGATTTTAATTGATATTTTAGAGTATTTTAACATTTTAATGTCTAAAACTTTGATTAAATAAATTGGACACATTTTGGCTTGAAATTTACCTTGGGAAACATGTCGAATTTAACAATTTTTAATTGTAGATTGCTAAAAAGCAAAATGGGTGTGGGATTTTTGGGAGTTGTGAAAATTTGAATTTGTAATTAATGAGAATGACTCGGAATTTGGACTCCCAAGAGGAGTTTGACTAGAAAATTGAATTGGCAATTCAAATTGAAGAAGTGGAGGAATGATGGTCCTAGCTAGTGGTAGCCTCCCTGGGTGGGAAAAGAGCAAGTATGCATTGGGGAGTTAGAGAATGGCATTTTCTACCATTATTTGATTTTCTAGAAGGTGGCATGAAATTGGAGGTAGTGGATTTGCTAGAGTGGTGTTGGGAGGGATTTTTATTTAATTGTTTTGTTTTGATTTTGTTTTGGTTCCTGATTTTTGGAGTTGGAGGATTTGGGCGTAGCATTCCTAGAGGGACGTTTTCAAATTTGTATGTGCAAGTTGAAGGCAAGAAATCAGTGGTAAATCCTTTGATGAATGTATTAGTGATTGTGTGCTTTGATTTCCAGAATTTGATTGTAGATACAGGAAGGAGATTACAAGAATTGGGAGAAAGAATGAAAGCATACCTGTAGATGACATTGTTGCATATAACAATTCATTTAATTCTGATTTTTTAGTGTATTTTCAGTCTTCAAGGTTGTCGATGTATTCCTTTTCAATTTGAATGTAATGCACTGAAGTTGTAGGTGCCATTGAGCAAATATAAATTGCAATTATTGTTGATTTTTGGAGTCTTTAATTTATTTTATTCATCAATTTCTTGTGTGAGTTTGGAAGTGCTGAGAGTTGCAAGTAAACTCTTTTGCATCAGTGGTATCATAACAGGTTATTCCGAGTATGCAGGTAGAGCGCGAAAGATAGGCAGTTTACAACAGGACCTGTGAGTGTGGGTGTTGTTAAAATGCCTCCAAGAGTGGCCCCAAGAGGTAGGAGAAGAGGTGGAGGTAGAGGTGAAGGTAGAAAACCTCCTGACATGGAAGATTTTAGAGCCTTTAGACGTAGCAAGTTGAAACATTGCAGAAAGAGCTATGTAGAAGAGTTCTACACAAAAAAAGAGATGAGAATGAAGATGAAGCCGAGGAACTATTTGTAGAAGTACATGATGAAATTGATCTTGGAGAAGTCAGATTGTTGAGAGCCATCACAAGATTGGGAAGAGGCCAAAGATGGAGGTTTTGACATTTAGTGGGAGTTTGAATCACAAAGAATTGATAGATTGGATAAATGACATGGAGGAGTTCTTTGAACTCGAAGAGATTGAAGATCTTGACAGGGTAAGTTTGCTAAAACTAAATTGAAGGGACATGCTAGCATTTGGTGGAAATAAATCTAGCTTGAAAGAGGAAGGAGAGGAAAAGATAAAATTTCTAGATGGGATAGAATGGTGGAGAAGATGAAGGGACAATTCATTCCAATAGATTATGAGTTGGATCTTCTAAAAAACATGCAAAGTTTGAGACAAGGAATGAGAACTGTGAAATAATACATAGAAGGATTTCATAAAGTTTTGATAAGAACTAAACATGATGAAACAAACAAGGAGAAGGTAGCCCATTACATCAATGGATTAAATCCAAGCATACAAGAAGAGTTGGAAGTGGTGAGGATGTACACCATTGAAGGTAGAATAAAGATTGAATAGAAAATTTGAGAGTAAACAAAGAGGAAGAGGTCGTGGTGGAAGGATTGGAGGAAGAAATTATGATGGAAATAAAAAAATTTAGAAGTTTGAAGACCAAGGCAGCAACACAAAATTAGAAATCATAAAATTCTTACCATCTCAGAGAGGAATGTTTCAAAGGTAGAGGAAGATCAAGTAGAGGATTTGGAAGAGGAGGCTTTCAAGAACCCATTTTCGATGTGGAGAAGAGGGACATAAATCATATGACTACCCTCACAATCAAAAAAGGACCAATAGGAGACTTTAAAACCATGCTAGAGTAACAAATATGAATGAAGAAGATGTAGATTCATCACACTCCAAAGAAGCTGAAAGAGGAGAAACTTTAATGACTAAGTGAGCCCTATTGAATGAAGACAATGGACCAATGCAAATGAAGAGTTTGTTTAGAATACGATGCAAATGTGAAGGAAAGGTATGTAGTGTGATTATTGATAGTGGTGTAGTGTAGGAAAAAGTATCCCTTTTTCACACTTAATTTGGAAATAATTAATGATAAAATGAGCTTAATGTTGCCTTAATTTAGTGTTGTAATATGTTTTACATATTCACGTTAAGTTTAGGGCCTTTTTTAATAAAATAGACTTAATTGTGCCTTGTTATTAATGTTGTAATGTGTACCTTTACACTTTCACATTAATCTAGGGCTTTATTAATTGATTGAGGTTAATTTTCCTTAATTGACCCCTTTAATTCAAATCTAAGCCTAATTAATAGCAAATTGTGAGAGATAAAACCCAACATTCATAAATGCCATTTCACAACACTTAACTTTGGAAGATGTGTGTCCTAGGTAAGTGACCTAGGACCCATTCACCATAGGGAAAATGGGTCCTCACTTGGATCTATGACCCTGATTTTTCATATTGTTTAACACTTCTCGATGTGTGTCCTAGGTAAGTGGCCTAGGACACATTCACCCTATGGCGAGTGGGTCCTCACTTAGACCTACGACCCCCCTTTTGAATTTTTTTTTGGTGATATTTTAATGATTTCAAATCTAGAATTCAATGTCGGCTTGTGATATTTGAATTTCGGGAATTAATCTTAAGATATATATAAATACAAGGTTATTTCACTATGTTTCATCTAAGATTTTCAAGAGAGCATCCAAACAATTTCAAGTCTTCAAAAATTTTATCAAATTTATGAGCAAGTGTGATCAAGAGAAATTCAAGAGCATTTTCAAGGTATTCAATGGAAAAATTATTGAAGATTATTGAGCAATCAAGATTCACCCATCATGTCAAAGATTTCTTGCATCATGCATGTTGTTTGAGCTAATATGTTAATGTAGTGTTCAAGATCAAATCAAGCACATCAAAGGCATTATCTCTAATCAAGTTTTATGATCAAGATCTACATTCATCAAAGCCACTTCATGCTACTTTGCAGATTTGTACTCCAAGGTTTCAAATAAGGTTTGGTGAGTTGTTACATAGATTTTTTCATTCATCATTCGTTTCATGTTTCATTTAATTTCAAGGTTTAATTACCAAAATGAAGTTTGACCAAGGCAAACCCCCATTCACCTAACAAACAACATTTTTTTCTCTTTGATGTGTGATTGTAGATTTTAGGTTGAAGATCATTTGAAGAGAAAAATTGAAGAAAGTTGCAAGAAAAGTTGTTAAATCTCGAAAAATCTTCTATAGGATTTATTTTTGGCTTTTTGATAGTGAACAATTGGAATCTGAGAGTGCAGACCGAGTAGAAGAGAACCCATAAAACATTTTCTAGGAGCCCTAGCTAGGACCCATTCACCATAGGGTGAATGAGTCCTTAGTGAGGTCTAAAATATCATCTTTGGTGATAGGTACACACCATTTTACCCTTTCCAAATTTGCAATTTGATAGTTAGTTCTGTTAGTTTTTAGATTTGTCGTCTATAACATACATTTTAAATGAAATTAGGGAAATAGGTGTATCATATTCAACTCATTTTAATAAAAAACCTATTTTGTTTATTTCAAGTGGAAGTATTGATAATTTGGTTTTCAAAGAGATGGTGAGAAAATTGCAGCTTGAGAGAAGAAAGTACCCATATTCATATCAAATTGCTTGGATTCAAAATGATCAGAAACTTTTGGTCAATGAGCAAAGTTTGGTAAATTTTAAGATAGGAGATTATTTTGATGAGATTTTATGTGATATTATTCCTATGGATGCTTGTCATTTGTTGTTAGGGAGAGTGTGGAAATTTGATAGGAAAGCCATGCATGATGGGTATGCTAACACATACTCATTAACGAAGGATGGAGTAAGACATAAGTTGAAGCCATTGAAAGAGGAAATGGGTAAGGTTTGCAACAATGCAATAATTTATGTAGTTGATTCCAAGAAGTTTTTAGATGGTATGAAGCATGAGAATTTATGTTTTGATTTGATTCCAAAAACTAACCAAGAAAAAGTGAAGGATGTTCCTATGGAAGTTGTAGATTTGTTGCATGAATTTTATGAGATTATTTCAGATAAGGCACCGGAGCGGATACAACCTATGAGAAGTATAAGTCTCCAAATTCATTTGATACCAGGAGCAAGTTTTCCTAGCAAGGCAACCCATAGGATGTCTCCTACAAAGAGTGAAAAGTTGAATATGAAAGTGCAAGATTTTTTGTAGAAGGTTTTGATTAGAGAGAGCCTAATTCCATGTGCAGTGCTTGTTGTTTTGGCACCAAAAAAAGGTGAAGAATGGAGAATGTGCATGGATTCAAGGGGCATAAATAATATCACTATCAAATACCGATTTCCATTGCCAAGAACAGATGATATCATAGATTGTTTGAGTGGGGCTGAATACTTCACCAAGATTGACTTGAAGAGTGGTTATCATCAAATCCAAATTACAGAAGGTGATGAGTGAAAGACATCATTTAAGACCAAAGAAGGTTTGTATGAATGGTTGGTCATACCTTTTGGACTAATTGATGCACCTAGTATGTTTATGAGATTGATGAATGAGGAATTGAAATAGTTTTTGGGAAGATTTGTTATTGTTTATCTTGATGACATATTGATATTTAATAAGACATTAGAAGAAAATTTCATGCATATCAAATTTGTTTTTGAAAAGTTGAGAGAATAGAATTTTCTGATTAACTTGAAGAAGTGTAGCTTTATGAAGAGGTAGTTGGTATACTTGGGGTTTGTTGTTTTAGGAGAAGAAATTGAGATAGATCTAGAAAAGGTGAAAGCTATCTTAGAATGGCCTACACCTAGAAGTGTTACAGAGGTGAGATCATTTCATGGTTTGGCAAGTTTTTATAGGAAGTTTATTAGAGGTTTCAGTAGTATTTGTGCACCATTAACTAAGACCATGAGAGGGGGAAAAAGAGATTTCAGATGGACTACAGGGGCAACAAAAAGTTTTGATTTGTTGAAGGCTAAAGTGATAGAGCAACATGTTTTAGCACTTCTTGATTTTAGCAAAGTATTTCAAGTGGATTGTGATGCAAGTGGTAATGCCACTGGATCTATTATAAGTCAAGAAGTTAAACCCATTTCTTACCTTAGTGAGAAGTTAAATGATACAAAAAACAAATATTCAATTTATGATCAAGAATTTTATGCTAGTGTTCAAGCATTGAAAAAGTGGAGACACTATCTTTTGCCTAAGGAGTTTGTTTTGTTTATTGATTATCAAGCACTTCAATATTTGAGTAGTCAAGGGAAGTTAAATTAGAGGAATATGAAATGGGTATAATTTTTGAAAAGTTACACATTTTTTTTAAAGCATAGAAGTGGGAAGTCTAATAGGGTTGTCGATGCATTGAGTAGAAGACAAGGTTTGCTTATTGAGATGCAAGTTGAGGTTGTTGGATTCAGTGAGTTGAAGGAGTTGTATGAAGAGGATATAGATTTTGGAGAGGCTTTGAAGGCTTGAAAAGAGCCTATTGTAGCTGATAGGGCCAAGTAGTTAGATTATTTAATCCAAGATGTTATGTTATTCAAAGGTAACAAATTGTGCATTCCTAGAAGTTCAATGAGAATGAATTTGGTTAAGGAAAAAGATAGTGGAGGACTTGTAGGACATTTTGGTATTGATAAAACTATAGAACTTGTTGGAGAATAATATTATTAGCCTCAATTGTAGCAAGATATCATAAAATATGTGAAAAGTTATAATTTGTGAAGTGTCAAAAGGAACTAGTCAAAACATGGGTTTATATTAGCCTTTACCAATATCGAAGAGGCCATTGAAAGAAATTAGTATGTACTTTGTTCTTCATTTTCCAAGGACCCAAAGGGGATATGATTCAATATTTGTGGTGGTAGATATATTTTCCAAGATGGCTCATTTCATTTCATGTAAAAATACTAATGATGCTATGCATGTTGCAAAGTTGTTTTCCAGGGAAGTAGTGAGGCTACATGGTCTATCAAAGAGCATAGTTTCAGATAGAGACACAAAGTTTGTGGGATACTTTTGGAGGAAATTATGGAAGAAGATAAGGACTGATTTGAAATTTTTCTCAGCCTACCATCCTCAAATGAATTGGGAAACAAAGGTGGTAAATAGAAGTTTGGGCAATTTGTTGAGATGCCTAGTTGGGGACAAGACAAAGGGGTGGGATTTGATTCTACCTCACGCATAATTTACATATAATATCTCAATGAATAGAAGTATATTTAAATATCCATTCCAAATAGTTTATGGAAGAAGCCTAAGAGTTGTTTCAAATTTAAAAAGGATTGATAAAACTGAAAAGAAAAATGCAATAGCAAAGGACTTTGCTGATCACATAAAGAGCATATATGAAGAGGTAAGGAATCACATCAATAAAATGAATTTTTAGTATAAGTCTAAGGCAGATTTGAAGAGGAGAAATAAGGATTTTTAGTTTGGTGATGAGGTAATGGTACATCTGAGAAAAAAATATATTTCTAGTTGGTATCTACAATAAGTTGAAAATGAAGAAGTTTGGGCCTTAAAAAATTATGAGCATGCATGATTCAGGTAATGCATATGAAGTAGAGTTGCCAAGTGAGCTTAATATTTTGCCTATTTTGAATATTTTTGATCTAACAATTTTTTATGAGGCCGAAAGTGATGAAGGTACAATAGGTGAAAAATTACATATACTAGCACCTACTTCAAAGAAGGAGAAGATAGAGGCAATTTTGGACAACAGGGTGAGTAGGAGTACAAGGAATAAGAAATATTTGTTGTATTTGGTAAAATAGTTTGGGAGACTTGTTGAAGACTCATCTTGGTTGTCTGAATACTCATCTTGGTTGTCTGAATCTAAGGTTAATCACCTTGGTTACTTGAGTAGTGACAATCACTTTTCTTCTACCATGGGTGTTTGATGCAAGTGCATCTATGGTTGCCAATCGACTTGCATTATTTGATTTTTTGCTCATTTTTTATGTGAAATGATTTTAATTGAAAATTTGGAGTATTTTTAATGTTTTAATGTCGAAAAATCTGATTAAATAAATTGGACACATTTTGGCTTAAAATTTATATTGGGAAATGTGCTAGATTTGACAAATTTTTATTGTAAATTACCAAAAAGAAAAATGGGCATGGGATTCTTGGGAGTTTAGAAAATTTGAATTTTCAATTAATGGACATGATTCTACATGAATGATTTAGATGACTAGGAGGTTTTTGACTGGAAAATTGAATTGGCAATTCAAATTGAAGAAGTGGAGGAATGATGGTACCAACTAGTGGTGACCTGCCTAGTTTGGAAAAGAACAAGCATCCATCAGGGAGTTAGAGAATGGAATTTTATGCCATTATCTGATTTTGTAGAAGGGGGTGTGGAATTGGAGGTAGAGGAGTTGCTAGAGTTGTGTTGGCAGGAAGTTTTGGTTAACTATTTTGTTTTGATTTTTTTTTGGTTCCCGATTTTTGGAATTGGAGGATTTAGGCGTAGCATTCCTAGAGGGACATTTTTAGATTTGTATGTACAGATTGAAGGAAATAAATTAGTGGCAAATCCTTTGGTGAATGTATTGGTGATTGTGTGATTTGATTTCCATAATTTGATTATAGGTGCAGGAAGGAGATTACAAGAATTGGGAGAAAGAATGAAGACATACCTGCAGATGCCATTTTTTCCTATAGCAATTCATTTACTTCTGATTTTCTATATATTTTTAGTCTTCAAGGTTGCCGATGTATTCCCTTTCAATTTGAATGTAATGCATTGAAGTTGTAGGTGCCATTGAGAAAATATAAATTGCAATTGTTACTAATTTTCAAAGTCTTCAATTATTTTTAATCATCAATTTTTGGTGTGAGTTTGGAAGTGTTGAGAGTTGCAAGTAAACTCTCTTGCATCATCAACTATAGATATTATATTATTATAACTCAAAAAACATAAAACTTATTCACCCATTTTGAAAGAAGTTGCAATTTCGTAGGCTGAAAGTGTCTTTATTGTAGAAACTTACCAATCAAAAGTCTATCTTTAAATTTAGGGTGTTGGTTTTTTATTGTTGTTTAGTTTGGCAATACCAACATAGTGAAAAGGTTGATTTTATTTTTTCAACTTTTTATTTCTTTGATATAATAAATACACTTTCATAGTTGCACATTATTCATTAGCTTGTGAACCTTTCTAGTTCATTCTAAACTTTGGCTATATAAGCATCTTACAATAATTGTAATAAATACACTTTCATTAGCTTGTGAACCTTTCTAGTTCATTCTAAACTCTGGCTATATAAGCATCTTACAATAATTGTAATTTAGTTTTTCTAGTTTATTTTTGTTGACCATTTCTATGGTTCAAATCAGCAATATCAAATTTACAAAAATGCATGGCCTTACCTTGACATAAAAACCCTTTTTGTTGATCATAATTGTGGTAATTTTACATCATAAAATTTATGGCTTTGTTGGAAAGAAAGAAAACTAACATACATCATTTTCCCAATAGGAATTTTTAAGCAATGTCCAACCAAGAAAGTTTCAAAAACACAACCAACACATGGAAGACATGCAATGTGATCAAATAATTATCATTTCACAACATTCATACAAAGTTCAATGGATAGTGTTTATGTTTCATATTCATTGTTCATTTGATTCTTTCAAGAATATTTTATATACTTTATTAAAATTATTAGGACATTTATAAAATGTAACAAAAATTGCATTCACTAAAGGGGCTTCAACTAGGCAATATAAGTTGTAGATTGAACATTGAGACATGCACCTAATTGAAAAACACACTTTCTTTTAACAATAGCTATTTTTTTGTTTGGAAAATCATAGTAGTGATAAATTTAAGAACACCCCCCCCCCCCCAACTCAAAATAATTTTTTTTTCTATGAATCTTTCATTTTTTGAAAAAAATATTAATTTATATTTGGAAAATCTTTACTTTTAAATTTTTTTATTAATTTTAGTACCAAATTTTTTTACATCACTAATTTTTTGCAGAAAATTTTGGAGAATCTTAGCAAATAATAGGAAAATGCATTAATTACCATGGAAAATACTTCTATTTAGAAAAAAAACAATTCTTATGGAAAAGTAGGGGCTCAAAGGTGGAAATGATCGATGGGTTTAAGGGGAAGACTATAATATTTAGATTGCTACCATTGATTTACAATATAATCTAATGACCCTTGTTGTATTCCACGAGGCAAAATGTACTTGTAGTTTATAATGCTAATGGGGCCTGGAATTGTTTTTTGATCATTGATAAAATAAAATAAGGCTTTGGTAATTTAAATAAACCTAAAATAAAATTTATAAAAATGTGGTAATTCAAGCCACTTTACAACTTGAACTATGAGCCAAATTTTGATTCCCAAATTTAAACTATTTGTCAATTGATGAATATTCACCAATAAAAAAATCACTTAACCATAGCCACTTTCCTATTTCCCATCATTTAATGGAGATTCGCTTAATCACTAGGTAGTAAAACTATGTTTAATTTGTTCAAAACCAAGATCCCATTTAATTGATTTTTAACTTTTTCTTTTATATATGATGAAATAGGAGAAAAGAAGAGTGGAGGAGGGGGACCAACTACTCAGAACTCCAGGTCACGAGAGGGTCTAGAGCAATAGGCTGCCTTGATCTACCTCAAGCTAAGGAATTGTTTTGGAAAGGTTTAATGTTTAAAGGGTTGAAAGGAAGGGCGACTGATCTGCCACTTTAATTATACCAACCCAAGATTTTTAGGAAGTTAGGGGAGTAAGTCTCTACAGTCCAGACTGTAACTTAGGCAACTCGCTGTCAAGGGACTACATCGTGCAACACAGATGACAACGTGACACATTGGTGTCTCAGCGGGGCACTAGCGTTCGTATGGACAAAAAGTGTAAAGTACAATCTAAAACCGAGGAGATCCTACTAACAACCTAACAAATATAGTTTGATGCAATAACAGAGATGGAAAGAAAGTAAATAATAGAATAGCAAAAAGAATACTTTAACTTTATCTAATCTACAAATTTACAAAAGAGGGTGAGGAAAGTACACCTTTCTACCCACGAGTTGATATCTTCAAGGTCTTCACGCGATGAGCAACCTACACACACAAGGATGAAAAAAATGTTGGGTCTATGTATAGAGGACTGTTGTAATCAATTCCTCGCTTTGGTATTTTCACCTCCATAGATACCCAATATAGTAACGATAGGAGAAATGTGATAAAGAAAGATATTGGAATGAAAGTACTAAGCATTATGATAATCAACAATATGCTACAAAAATAATACAATGATGCTAAGTGAATGGAAGATGGAATAATATCACCTTCAACCATGTGCACTCAAGATAAATGGGAGAAGGAGTGAGCTCACAAGCCTACAAATTCCAATGTTGTTGCAACAATGAGGAGAATCAACCAAACAAACACCAACTTGTAACTTCAATGGAGGTGAGAATGTTGTGAATGAAGTGAAAGAAAGCAACTAGAAGATCAAGAGCGAGTCTCGAGTGTGTGAATGATAAAGAGAGAGTGAAAGAATGAAGGAGATAGCCATTTGAAGATGAAATTGGAGGAAAAGGAGTCGTTCAAGGTCGATAGAGGGAGTAGAGACATTACTCTTCATCACCAATGGAGAATTGTTAACGCCTCTATAGATTCCAGAGGCAGGAATCTTGTTAGGATGACAAAGTGTCGTGCAGACGTCCGTGCGCCGCACTAGCATCCCTGATAAATATCCTCCATCGACACAAAAAATAACTGCCAAGTGGATGGGAAGTGACTGAAGGATGTGGAATTACATTATCAAAATTGATTTTGTAAGGTAGGAGGTACATAAATGTGGAATTTGCAAGGGGTGCAAATTTATGCCATTACATTTTTACCCCACTTTAGTGAGTATAACTGTTAGTGAATGCATGGTAAAGTAGAGTCAAAGTTGAGAAATCTATACATGAATCATTGAGGTAGCATACCACAATCTGGCACACTTGAATGCACATGAAGAGGAGATGGATCCATAGGTACTTGATCTTGAGGAGTTGAAAAATGTGCCATAGGCCCTTGGACCTATGGAAGGTGAAAAAAAAGGCTCTGCAGGTGTTTGATCCTATAGAAGAGGTGCACAAGGTGCTCAGTCTTGAGGGAGGCCAGATGTGAAAGGCACCACAGAGTCTGATAGGCCCTTATAGGTGCTTGGTCCTGCAAGGCAAGCTCGAGGTGCCCTATCCTCCTAGCTTGATTTGAAAAAGAAACTTCACAGGTCCTCGGTCTTGCAAAGCCACATGTTAATCCGTAGACAAAACATGTTACATAACAAAAAGCCAAACAGGTAGACAGACAATCACACAAACAATCAACAATTGAAGGAGAAGCTTTCAAAGGGTTCCCTCGAGAACCCGTCAAAAGAAAGGGGGTTCACTCAAGGGACGCTCTGTTTGAAAAGTGATGGAATTTTTCGTAAACGATTCTAATATCAAGGAATTCTTCTGAAAGATCTCTTTCATCAAGGAATTTGAAAGGAAGAATACTCCCTCACAAGGATAAGTTTTTAGATTTCTTCATTAGAAAAAGTACTCCCTTCTTGAAGGAAAGTTTTTAGATTCTTTCTCTACGAATTTGTTTCAAAATAATTATTTTTGCTAGGGGTCCTTGTTGAAGAATACAATTTTTAGAAAAAGTATAAGGGATTTTCAACAAGGGATTCATTGGCCACCGAATACACCTATTGAAAATTGAAGCAGTATGATAGCCCCCCCTTAGGATGGTGTATGTTGAACACAAAGGCACGTGAAATCCTAAGGAGAGAGAAGAGAATGATGTTGTGGCCTGTGATACATGATGAGATGAAATCATGGAAATATTGTCACACACATGAGGGAAAAGACATAGGAAGTACAACATCACGAAGCAAGCAATAAGAAAGATGAAAAGGAAACATAAGCAAAGACGAAAAAATCAAGAGATAGGGCCCAATTTAATATTTCAGGGTTAGAACTACTCATAGATATAGATATATAGATAATCTAGTAATATATATGAGCTGTCATCAATCCCCTACTATATCAGATCATGTGAAGAAATTTAAATGAAAGAAAAATTAAAAATTAAAAAAATGGGTCAACATGGAAGGGAGGCCTAAATTCCCACAACACTTTGCATCATCCCCAATTATCGAAAAATCAAGGCACAACAAATAGAAGAATGATGTAAAAAATAGAAGAAGTTTACGACACAAAACAATCCTATATCAAATCACCTACAAGGGTGACAAGGGTCCTCTAGAAACACATAAAAAAAGCACGAGGGAACACAACACAAACGCAAATCTAATCTATAGATAAAGAAGAGGTGCCCTCCTAGTCCTCATCAACCAAGAGTTCATCATTCTCCCAATCTAGATCATTATAAGGGGAAGGTAGATGATCCTGAAAGGGTGGGATAGCAAGGGGAACACCCTCTGACTCTCCTACGACAAGATCCAAGGAAGACTACCCCTCAAGGTCTTCTTCACTCAACCCTTATGAGGTAAACATCATTGATTTTGCAAAAAAATCACTAACAGAGCTAGGACATCGTCAACTGAGTTGAGCATGCACTTGAAGGGAGTGCCATGTGTCAAATAAGCAAGTGATGAAGGAAGCACCCAAGGTCCACTGCCAACCTCACTGAAAAACTCGAGGGTAGTGACGAACTTAGGGGATGTCGGGGCAACCTCCATCACTAAGACAGTGTAAGCCAACACAAAACCAACTTTCAAAGAAGACAATCCATTCTTTCGACCCACATTAGAAGCAAGGTCATCCTCCAACTTGCACTTCATCGAGGGATGTAAGATCCCCATAGAAGAATCATAAGGCGAGGAAGAAGAGGATAAAACTGCAACAGACACCACCAAGGTATTCAAGATATCCATGGGCTTAGGAAAAGGCGAGATGTATAGAAGGGACATCATGGGAGGAGGCTCAATTGAGGGAGCAATGACCACTTGCACCCTTTTAGGGTGAGGGTCATCCATGCTTGCAGGGGAGTTGAAAACAAGATTGAGACAATGGGAACCGAAGCAAAAGGAAAAAAGAGGAGGGTACCATCATTGACACCGAAATAGGAGGTATTAGCTCCCCTTTCGTCTTCTACAAAGAAGCCTACTCTATGGACAGAGCCGACCTCTGATGCTTACACTCACACACAAGGTGGCTTCTTTGGCTCTGAGAACTAGACTTGTTGCAGCTTGAAAAGGAGCAAGAGGCTCCTGTTCTATCATCAGAGTGTCCATCATAGCCATTGTTGGTGGAGGGAGTGAATCCTAGATATAAATAGGAGGAAGAGATGTAGGAACAAAGGAAACAATTGGTGGAGAAGCAAACTCAAGTGCCTTAGTATCAGGCTTGTTCCCATTCGCTACCCTAAGGGAAAGAGCAATAGGAGGTTGCAAAGACTGAGATGCAGAAGCTACTCCATGGGGCCCTTCCCTTTACCATATAGGATAGGCCAAGACACCATGGGCAAGATAGGAAGGTCAAACACCTGACGCTTGGCCTTTTGCCAAGCGGGCACCATCAGAATCCCCAAGAGATGCATAGGGATGGAAGCCAAGGGTGCCACAGTGGGATGCGAGGTAGAAGTAGGTGGAATTGCAAAGGAAGAGGATGAAGGTTCCTGAGCGTGGGAAAACTTGACCTTCCCCTTTTGAGAGGAGGAAAAGGTAGCTTACTACTATGCTATCAAAGAAGCTTTAACTGAAATAACATAATGGGAAGGAGGATATGTCACTTTTGATGCTATGCCTCCATTCTTGTATTTTACGTAAGTGTGATACAATAGGTCTATCCTTAGGGGAAGCAAACCAATAGGGGTAGGCCAAAAGTGATCTAATGAATAGGCCCCATGTGATGCTAAGGGTTTGTACCCAGTGTGATGCACAACGTGCATGGAGCCCTCATGGGAGAATTTCAAACATTTATGGATCATCGAAGGGACTGTGTTCATGGAAACTAGCCAAATAATGCCTAACTTCACTCTGAATAAGTCAGACTCTGGGATAATATAAAAAGGGCATTCACTATCCTAGGCCCAACTAGGACTGAAAGGGTGATGAAACCAATGGGAGGGATGGAAAGACCATCATGCGTATGTATTGTGCTCTTAGATTCATCGTACCCATCCTTATGTAAAAAAAATATTAGCATAATCTTTTATGTGATAAAATTAACTTGGCATGTAGGATCAACGAGAACACCAGTCATGGTATTCCCATTGATACGAGCAATGATGTATAGAGGAGATGGTTCTCTATTAGCATTCATTGACAAGTCCTACGATGTAAAGGTTATAGCAGGAGACCCATTCGTAGGCTACATAGATGGGATGTGAAGATGCATGAAAGAATCCATCCTCTACATACACCAGAAAATACTTTCTCAGAAGTCCCCAAGGGTTTGACAATCAAATAGTGACCTATTCTAGAATTTTCTTCAAAAAATTTAGGGAGTCTTCTAACTACATTGCTAGGGGTCATAGGTTGGGTTGCAAGGCTAGGCGTCCCAAAACATACACACCTAGAACATGAGAGAAGATTCATTCAACAATATGAAATGAAACTTAAAATAGTTCATGTCATGTTCACCAAAATGTAGAGGAGAGGGACTAATTTCTTAGGACCCCAAGTCACGAGAGGGTCTAGAGCAATAGGCTTCCCGGATCTACCTCAAGCTAAGGAATTGTTTCAGATAGGTTTAATGTTTAAAGGGTTGAAAAGGAAGGGTGACTGATCTACCACTTTCCTTTTTCCAACCTAAGAGTTTTAGGAAGTTAGGTGAGCAAGTCTTTGAAGTCCAGACTGTAACTTAGGCATCTCACTACTAGGGGACTACAATGCATGAAACGAATGATAGCATGGTGCAATGGCGTCTCAGTGGGACATTGGAATTTGTATAGACACAAAGCCTAAAGTACAATATAAAACTAGGGAGAACCTACTAACAACCTAACATATATAGTTTGGTGCAATAACAAAGATGAAAAAAAACTAAATAATAAAATAACAAGAAGAAAATTTTAACTTTATCTAATCTACGAATTGATAAAAGAGGGTGAGGAAAGCGCACCTTCCTACCCATGAGTTGATATCTTCAAGGTCTTCACACAATGAGCAACCTAAACACACAAGGATGTAAAAATGTTGCAGTTGTGTACATAGGATTGTTGCAATTAGTCCTCTACTTTGGTGTTTCCACCTCCATGGACAACTAGTATAGCAATGACAAGAGAAATGCGATAAAGAAATATATTGGAATGAAAGTACTAAGCACTATGCTAAATAATAATATACTACAAAAATAATATGATAATGCTAAGTTAATAGAAGATGAAATAATCACTTTCAACCATGTGCAATCAAGGCAAATGGGTGAAGGAGTGAGCCCGCAAGCCTACAAATGCCAACATTGTTGGAGATTGTTGGATATTGCTAATATGTGGTTGTTGTTGATGTCAACACTATTGGCATTAATGTCTTTAAAGATGTATATATCGAGGATATTGAGAAAATTTTAATAAAATAAGTTGCAGGTTGTCAATGATGCAGTGAAGTTCAGTATGATGGATAACTCAATATATTGAGGATAAGGAGTTGCAGATTAAAGGGTTTTGTTGACAAGTATATCTAGTTTATCCACCTAAAGTTTCAGAGGTTCGCATGAAGATTTGATCAAGTTATGAGTATCGGTGTTCCGATAGTTGTTTTGTTGTTGTAGTTGGTGTTCCTGAAAGAAGATGATGTGATTCTAGTAATCTAAGTTGTTGCAAATGCTTCTATGGTGATTCATGATGCTTGCAGATGTTTCTAGATCATTCTCTATTTGTGTTGTTGGTTCGCATCAATTTTTGTGCTTGCGATTGGTGATTTTCTTCTGAGAGTTCTTGTTTTTCATGATCATGGCCGACAAGGTGATTGTAGCGTGTTGTGGATCTTTGAGGCTAATTGTTTAAGGTGTTTCATGTTTGAGACATGCTGTTTTGGGTCCTTGCTATGTTTTGGCTGACATTATTTGATTCACATTGATAAAATTTTTATTAATTTGGGAAGACAGTTTGAACACATTTCATATTTTGTGGGGCCGACATATAGTTGATGTTATCCTTAGTTGCGGATATATATGATCGATTTTTTAACCATTTGATGCATGGTGTGAAGTGGAGAGTGATATGTGCAAGTGCTATGTGCGAATAATGTTCTAATATTTCAAAGGAAGAAGTAAAGTGTGAAGAAGAGTGAGCAGAAGGAAGTGTTCACTTGCTTAACCTGAACTGTAATCAGGCATTAGCATATGCTATTTTCTCAGTTCAAATCTTTGGGTGTAATCCGAATGTGACTGTAAGACAGTGTGTCTTCCTTTCAGCAGTAAGCCTTTTGTATTTGAGTAGTGGGCTCTAGGCAGTGTGCATGAATGCATGTGCATTCCCCATTTGTAATACTTTTAACAGAGTATGATCTTCTGGATTAACCTCCACCATAGTTTTTCCCCTAACAGGGTTTCCACGCAAAATTCTTGGTGTTATGTATGTTTTTGATGTGGTGATGGTTTATGCTTTCATGTTTATTTATCAAATCTGAGAATAAGTTTAATAAGTATAATTTTTGTGACAACTAATTTACCCCCCTCTCAGTTGTCTACCCTTGTGTTGCCAACAATTGGTATCAGATCAGGTTCCTTTGGAGAAGCTTGATCGCTTAAGGTGATTTGGGATGGCGACATATAAGAAGGATAGTTTGAGATTCGATAGAACAAATTATTCTCTATGGAAGACTCGAATGGAGTGTCATCTAAGATGCATTGGTGAACCTTACTAAATGATTACAAAGAATAGATATATCATCCCACACAATGGTCCTTCTACTACAGGTGAGATTAAGGAAGCCGAGTGCAATATCAGGGCTAAGGAAACATTGCTGAGTGCTCTGACTGATTCCGAAATGACAAATGTAATGGAGCTGAAGACTGCTTATGAGATCTGGGAAAAGTTGGAAACTTTGTATGAAGGTGATAACCATGTGAAGATTGCTAAGCTGCAGAGCCTGAAAGGGAAATTTGAAACATTGAGAATGGGTGAAGATGAGAACATCACTTATTTTATGCAGAGAGCGAATGAACTTGTGTGTAGTATCAGATGTGTTGGTGGAACATTGGAAGAATTAGATATTTTTGCTAAAGTGCTCAGATCCTTTCCTTCTGCATACAAACACAAAGTTGTTGCTATTGAGGAGATCCGAACTGTGACAAATGTAACCAAAGACATGTTGACTTGTAAACTTGCTTCTTTTGAGTTAAGTGAGTTTGGTGAATCTCTTCCTAAGATATAATCTTCATTCAAAGCTACTATCTCCAGAAAAGATAAGCAGAGATATGATCTGAGAGAAAGTTCTTCTAGAAAAATTTCCAAGTATGAGCAGGAAATGAGTGAGATTGAAGAGGAAGAGATAAAACTAGATGAGCTTGAAGCACTTCTTATCAAGAGGGTAGCCAAAGGAGAAGGTAAGTATAAAGGAAAATTGCCTCTTATATGTTTTCTTGCAATAAGATAGGTCATTTTGCCTCAAGGTGTCCTGAAAGAGTTCCTAAGCCAAGATCTAACAAGCCTAGATTCCAAAGAAAGTGTTATTTTGCTGCTAATGAATGTGTGACATATGATGAACCTGATAAAGGAAATGCAAGTGAGGATGAATGGGTATTTATTTCTATCAAGGAAAATAATCCTGTACTTACTGATTCTACTAGTTGCATGAATGTGGAGAAAACTCTAGCTGCCAGAGTTGAAGAAAAATATGAATGGGTGATTGACAATTGATGCTCTCATCAGATGACATGTGATAAAAGTAAATTTGTGAGCCTAGAAAAGTATGATGGTGGTGTTTTAATATTTGGTCATGACAAAGCTGGTGTAATCCATGGCAGAGGATCCATTTCTTTTGATGGTAAGCATAATACTGATGATGTTCTATATGTGGAAGGTTTGAAGCATAATCTCTTAAGTGTTGGAAAGATGGTTGACAAGGGATATAATCTTCAATTCAAGGATGGAAAGTGTAGAATATTGGGGAGTTCTGGAAATGTGATTGCATCTAGTACAAAAAAAAGGATAATATCTTTCACCTACGTACTACTAGTAAAAGTTGTCTGATTGCTCAAGTTGATGAAAGTTGGTTGTGGCATAGGAGATTATGTCATGTAAACTTTGAAAATATTATCAAGATAAGTTCTACTCAGGCAATGAGAGATCTTCCTAAGTTGATAAAACCTACTAATACTATATGCAAGGAATGTCAGTTAGGGAAGCAAACTAGAGTTTCATTCTGAAGAAAACAACATTGTTCAAATGAAGTGTTGGAGCTTGTGCATATTGACTTGTGTGGTCCTTCTAGAGTCAAAAGTCTACAAGGAGACATGTATTTCATGTTACATATTGATGATTATTCTAGATTGATGTGGGTTACTTTCTTAAGGGAAAAATATGAAGCTCTAGAGAATTCAAGATTTTCAAGGCTATGGTTGAGACAGAGACAGGTTTGAAGATTAAATGTCTAAGATCAGATAGAGGTGGTGAATTCACTTTTGGTGAGTTTAATTTTTTCTATGAAGAGCATGAGTTAAATAGACAATTATCTGCCCCGCGGACCCCTCAACAAAATGGAGTTGTGGAAAGGAAGAACATAAAAATTCAAGAAGCTACTAGGACTATGATGCTGGAAGGAAATGTTCCTCATATCTACTGGAGATAAGTTGTGAGTACTTCCGTTTATACTCTCAACTAGGTACATGTCAAAGGTGATACCGGTAAGACTCCTTATGAGCTATGGTTTGGTCATAAGCCTACTATTGGATACTTCAAAATCTTTGGGAGTAAATGCTATATCAAAAGAGATGAAGATATAGGAAAGTTTGATGCTAGAAGTGACAAAGGAATCTTTCTTGGTTATTCTACTAAAAGTAAATCCTACCGGTGCTACAATACGAGATTAAGGAAAGTAATTGAAATTGCTAATGTAAAGGTTGATGAAGACACATTTAGACCATCCAAAACCTATGGATATGATTCAAACGATCAGAATAACAATACAGATAAAGGAAAGAAAGATCATACTCTAAATCAGGAAAACTAAGAGGAAGAAACTAGCGAAAGTGTAGAAGTAAGATCACAAGAGCCTGAAGTTCAAGAACAACCTAAGACTCCAAGGTATGTAAGACTAAATCTTTCAGAAGATCAGATTATAGGTGATAAGAACAAAGGTGTTCAAACTAGGAGAAGAATTGTTGAAGAATATTGTTTGATCTCAAAGACTAAGCCTAATAGTGTCAATGAAGCATGCAAAGATGAACATTGGGTGGAAGCAATGAAAGAAGAACTAATACAAATTGAGAAGAATGATACATGGATTCTTGTTCCTAGACCTAAGGACAAAAATGTAATTGGAACTAAACGGGTCTTTCAAAACAAACTGAATGAGCAAGGTGAAGTTGTTAGAAACAAAGAAAGACTGGTGTGTAAAGGATATTCTCAAATGGAAGGAATTGACTTTGAAGAAAAAATTTCTCCCGTTGCTAGGATTGAAGCTGTGAGACTATTTCTTGCTTATGCTGTTTACAAAAACTTCAAGGTTTATCAGATGGATGTCAAGTCAACATTTCTAAATGACAAACTGGATGAAGAAGTGTATATTGAGCAACCTGATGGATTTCAATTGAATGATCAGGGAGATTTGGTTTTTCTGTTGAAGAAAGCATTGTATGGACTTAAGCAAGCCCCGAGAGCATGGTATGCCAGATTGGACAAGTATGTATTGAAGCTTGGATTTAATAAAGGTACTGCTGATAGTAATTTGTATTTCAAGATTGATCATGATAAAGATTTGATTATTGAAGTCTTTGTTGATGATATCATTTTTGGAGGAGATGATAGTTTGTGCATGAAGTTTGTTGATGAGATGTAGAGTGAGTTTGAGATGTCTATGATTGGAGAAATAAAATTATTTTTGGGATTGCAAATTGCTCAGCTAGATAAAGGGAGATCTATATCTAAATCCAAGTATGTGAAAGAATTGCTAAAGAAGTTTGGTATGGAAGATTCAAATCCAATTGGTACACCTATGGTGATCAGATGTAAGTTGACACAAGATGATGACTCTCCTAAAACAAATCAGATTAGATACAGATCCATGATTGGTGGATTGCTCTATTTGACTCAAACTAGACCTGATATCATGAATGTCGTATGCATTGTTGCAAGATTTCAAGCTGATCTTAAGGAATCTCATGTGACAACTATGAAGAGGATGTTTAGGTACTTGAAGGGGACAATTGATTTTGGCCTATGGTATCCTAAAGAAGATGACCTTACTTTGAGTGATTTTACTGATGCTGATTGGGAAGGAGATGTGGATGACATAAAGAGTACTAGTGGTGGTGCATTTTTCTTGGGAAAGAAGCTGATTTCATGGTTAAGTAAGAAGCAAAATGCCATTTCTTTATCTACTGCAAAGGAAAAATACATTGTTGTTGCTAACAATTGTACTCAATTATTGTGGATGAAGCAGATATTGAAAGATATTAGAGTTGTGTATGATGAACCTATTGCTATATAATGTGATAATTCAAGTGCAATTAACATTTCTAAGAATCTGGTGCTGCATTCAAAAACCAAGCATATATCTATCAAGTTTCACTTTTTGAGATAGAAGGTGAGTGAAAAGGAAGTTAGATTGGAGTATGTGCCTAATAAGGAATAGATTGAAAATATCTTTACCAAGACCTTGCCTAAGGATAATTTTGAGTATCTCAGAAGGAAGCTAGGGGTGATTACCCCTCCTAATCAGAATTAAGATGCAATGACTTGCATCAGTCCGTGCACTGCATAGTCATATTTTGTGATCCAGATTGATGTTGTGGTGGCTAATACTCAGGGGGAGTAGTTTATTTTTCAAATATGTGGTTCAAAGCTTGTATGGAGAAAGATAATGTGTACCTTTTTTATTGATGTCAAAGGGGGAGAAGAGTCATGTGAAAATTTGCAAAAGAGTTAAGGAGAAAAAAGTCAAAACCTAAGGGGGAGAAAGTGTTAAGAGAAAGTATCATTGATGGTGTTTTTCACATCACGTGTTTCCATCAATGCCAAACGGGGAGATTGTTGGATATTTTTGATATGTGGTTGTCATTGATGTCAACACTATTGGAATTAATGTCTTTAAGGTTGTATATGTCGAGGATATTGATAAAATTGTAATAAAATAAGTTGCAGGTTGTCAATGATGCAATGAAGTTCAGTATGATGGCTAGCTCAGTATATTAAGGATAAAGAGTTGTGGATTAAAGGGTTTTGTTGAAAAGTATATCTAGTTTATCCACCTAAAGTTTCAGAGGTTCGCATGAAGATTTGATCAAGTTACGAGTATTGATGTTCCGACAGTTGTTCTATTGTTGTAGTTGGTGTTCTTGAAAGAAGATGATGCGATTCTAGTAATATGAGTTGTGGTGGATGCTTCTGTGGTGATTCATGATGCTTGTGGATGTTTCTAGATTGTTCTCTATTTGTGTCCTTGGTTCACATCGATTGTTGTGCTCACGATTGGTGATTTTCTTTTGAGAGTTCATGTTTTTCATGATCATGGCCGTCAGGGTGATTGCAGCATGTTGTGGATCTTCGAGGATAATTTTTTAAGGTGTTTCATGTTCGAGACATGTTGTTTTGGATCCTTGCTATGTTTTGGCTAACATTATTTGATTCGTATTGATAAATTGTTTATTAATTTGGGCCGACAGTTTGTTCACATTTTATATTTTGTTGGGCCAACATGTAGTTGATGTTATCCTTAGTTGCAAATATATATGATTGATTGTTTATACCATTTGATGCATGGTGTGAAGTGGAGAGAGAGATGTGTGAGTGCTATGTGCAAATAATGTTCTAATCTTTCGAAGGCAGAAGTAAAGTGTGAAGAAGAGTGAGCAGAAGAAAGTGTTCATGTGCTTAACCGAAATTGTAATCTAGCATTAGTAGATGCTATTTTCTCAGTTCAAATCTTTAGGTGTAATCCGAATGTGATTGTAAGACAGTGTGTCTTCCTTTCGGTAGTAAGCCTTTTGTATTTGAACAATGAGCTCTAGGTAGTGTGTCTGAATGCATGTACATTCCCCATTTGTAATACTTTTAATAGAGTATAATCTTGTGGATTAACCTCCATTGTGGTTTTTCCCCTAATAGGGTTTCCACACAAAAATCTTGGTGTTATGTATGTTTTTGATGTGGTGATGGTTTATGCTTTCATGTTTATTTATCAAATTTGGGAATAAGTTTAATAAGTATAATTTATGTGACAACTGATTCACCCCCCTCTCTTAGTTGTCTGCCCTTGTGTTGCCAACAAACATTGTTATAAAAACGAGGAGATTCAACTAATAAAACACCAACTTGCAACTTCAATGGAGGTGAGAATGCTCTGAATGAAGTGAAAGAAAGCAACTAGAAGATCAAGAGTGAGTCTCGAGTGTGTGAATGATCAAGAGAGAGTGAAAGAATGAAGGAGATATCCATTTGAAGATGAAATTGGAGGCAAAGGAGCCATTCAAGGTCGATCAAGGGAGCATAGACGTTACTCTTCATCGTTAATGGAGAATTGTAACACATGTGGATTCCAGAGGCAAGAATCCTGTCAGTATGGTAGTGTGTTGCACAAACATCTGTGTGCCATGCTAGTGTCCCTGACAGAATATCCTCCACCAAAACAAAAAACAACTACTAAGTGGATGGGAAGAGAATGGAGAACGTGGAAAAGGTGGGAGGCACATAAATGTAGAAATTGTGAGGGGTACAAATTCATAGCATACAAGAAGGAACACCCTACCATCTAGGTTAAAGTAATGAAAAAATATTTATCGTAGAAATTTAACTTAGTTTTCTCATACCATAGTTGTTTGGATTTTGTCATTCTCAAGTTAAGTTGTTTTTTTTTTTTAATCTCTCTCACACTAGCAAGTTTGAGCTTCTGAAGTTTTTGCACAACCTGAACCTTATGCCTATAGAGGAGAAAATCTACAAGTAGTTATTAATGAATCAACTAGATTTTATTAGTTGCAATGTATTAATTAATAAAATTAAAATTAAAATATTTTGATGAATTTCTCTAATATTAGACATTATGGATTTTTTAAAATATGTAAATAATCAATTTATCAATTATTTTTATTGATTCGTATATGAATAATATTATTGTTGTTTAAATATTGATGTAATTTTTAATATGAAACAATGTGATAAAATAAATTTCACTGTTTATTGTTTTTTCTTGTTTATGGAGAATAAAATTTGCAATGGTTTAATATTTTTAAAGTATGTATTGTGTATAGATATATTTGTAAGAGCTTGCAATGCAAGTATGACAAGCTATTCAGAATTTATGATAGGAATTTGTAACCAATCTACACAATTTTATTATTATTATGTAGTAGACCTATTAATATTGACTTGATGGGATGTAGAGATTTAGATTGGGTAGATGAGTCTTAGGATTGTAAGTCCACTTTAGGTAACAACTTCTCACTTGGTTCAATTCCTATTTTTTGGTCAAACAAGAAGTATTTTACTATTGCACTCGATCTTCTATTGATGTCATTTGGTTTCAACAAAATTTCATTAATTTTGAAATCTAGTTCAAATAAACATAAACCATATTTTATGACAATTCTAGAGTACCATATAGATTTAATGGAACCTACCCCATCATTGATTGACCAAGAACATAGAGGTTCACATGCACTAAATTCAAGATTTTATTCATGAAAATATCATTAATATATAATATTATCCAAATCTTGAATAGATATCTAACATCTTCACCAAACCCTTCATAGAAATAAAATTTCTTTGAATTTACGAGCTTTGCTTTGGGTGTGGGGGGCTAATTCTTCAAGAGGGGCTCCTTAGTCCTTCCTTTCTCTCTACATTGGGAGTCTTTTCTCTTTTTATTTAGGGGGATTTTATCTCTCTTATTTGGAGGGATTCTTCTTTTGTGGGGATTTATTTGTACATGGGTGCATAAGTGGGATTTATGGGATTTATTTATCAAGATCCATCTTACCACCAACCTAAGCTATGCTTAAAGTGGGTGTTAGTGAAAGTTTTTTATTTTTATTAGTAGAATTTAATATATTTTTATACACATTTAGTTTAGGTTCCTTAGTTGTAGTGAGTGGATCAAATAAGGGTAGAGGACATTTTTTTATGATTGTAGCTCCCAACAACTTTTTGGATAGTTGAAGTTAATTTTATCATTGGCTAGTATTCTATCCCATCTTTCCTATATATGTATCCACACCCTTGGATTGCTATTCAATCATACTATTGTGACATCTCATAATGCTATTTTTGTTAAGAATTTTCTTTTCATTGGGAGAGAGAGAGAGAGAGAGTTTTATCTAGTTAGGGTGGGAGGGAGAGATTTGAGAGAGGGTGAGGGGTGGGAGGGAGAGACCTAAGAGAGAGATGGAGAGAGCGAGTTCTCTAGTTAGGGTGGGAGCGAGAGACTTGAGAGAGGGGGAGGGGGTGGGAGGGATAGACCAGAGAAAGAGAGAGAGAGTTATCTAGTTAGGGTGGGAGGGAGATACTTGAGAGGGGGAGAGGAGGTGGGAGAGAGATTTATCTAGTTAGGGTGAGAGGGAGAGACCTAAGAGAGGGAGAGGGTTGAGAGGGAGAGACCTAGGAGAGAGAGAGAGAGAGAGAGAGAGAGAGAGAGAGAGAGAGATTTAGGGTGGGAGGAGACTTAAGAGAGGGAGAGGGGTGCTGAGAGGAGGCTTGAGAGAGAGAGAGAGATTTCTCTAGTTAGGGTGGAAGGGAGAGACTTGAGAGAGGGAGATGCGGTGGGAGAGGGAGAGGGGGTGCGAGAGAGAGACCTGGGAGATATGGTAGAGAGAGAGAGTTCTCTAATTAGGGTGGGAGGGAGAGACCTAAGACATGGAGAGGGGGTGGGAGGGAGAGACCTAAGACATGGAGAGGGGGTGGGAGGGAGAGACCTAAGACATGGAGAGGGTGGGAGGGAGGAGACTTGGAAGAGAGAGAGAGAGAGAGAGAGAGAGAGAGATTTCTCTAGTTATTGTGGGAGTGAGAGACTTAAGAGAGGGAGAGGGGGTGCGAGAGGGAGAATAGAGAGAGAGTTCTCTAGTTATGGTGGGAGGGAGAGGTGGTAGGAGAGGGAAACCTGAGAGAGAGAGAGAGTGTGTGTTCTCTAGTTGGGGTGGGAGGGAGAAACCTTAGAGAGGGAGAGGGGACGTAGGAGGGAGAGATAGAGGGAGTGAGAGATATACCTAAGAGAGAGAGGGGGTGGGAGGGATAGACCTAAGAGAGAGGGGGAGAGAGAGGGAGTGGGAGAGAGGGGGTTTGGACCTAAAGCCTAAGTCATAAACCATCAAGCCTAAAGCCTAAACCTAAACCATCAAGCCTAAACTAGAGAGAGAGAGAGAGAGAGAGAGAGAGAGAGAGAGAGAGAGAGAGAGAGAGAGAGAGAGAGAGAGAGAGATTGGGGAGGGAGAGAGTGTGTGTGAGAGAGAAACACAAAGGGAAGGAGGAAGGTTGGGAGATTGAGAGAGGGAGAGAGGGAGGGAGAGATAGATGGAATGAGGGAGGGAGAGGTAGAGATGGAGAGAGGTAGAGTGAAGTATATAGGGAAGGCGAGATAGAGAGGGGGGAGGAGGGAGGGAGAAGTAGAGAGAGAGGGAGAGAGAGGTGAGATATAGAGAGAGGAGGGAGGGAGAGAGATAGAGAGAAGTAGAGAGGGGAGCAGGGAAGGATAAAGAGAGAAGTGGGATAAAGAGAATGAGAGAGAGGGGGAAGGAGGAAGGTGGAGAGATTGAGAGAGAGGGAGGAGGGAGGGTGAGAGATAGGTAGAGAAGGATAGGCTAGATAAAGAGAAGTAGAGAGGGAAGGTGGTTGGGATGAAGGAAGAGAGAGAGAGGAGGGAGGAAGAGAGAGAGAGGTAGAGAGGGATATGTTAGATAGAGTGAAGTAGAGAGGGAAGGTGGGTAGGAGGAAGGAAGAGATAGAGATAGAGAGGGGGAGATACAGAAAATTAGAGAGGGAAGGAGGGAGGGATGAAGGGAGAGAGAGAGAAGTTAGATAGAAGTATAGAGGGAATGAGAGAGTGTGAGAGAAATGTCTAGAGAATAAGGGATAAAAAATGATTGAGGTAGAGAGAGAAAGATGATACAACTTGCTGATTACTAAAATTTGACCTCTTGATTACTGAAATTTGACATGTTGATTACTAAAATTTGACTAAGTCGGAAATTTGTGAGATCTTCCAAAAACTAGAATTTGCATTATAACTCCTAGAGATCCGAAACCACTCTCAAACATCATGAAACTATATACATGGGATATAACGTAAAGTATAAGAAAGTAAACGTCCAAAAAAATAAATATTTATTTCATGTATATAGTTTCCTTGAAAGATAACAACAAGAAAGAGAAAAAGAAAAGAGAAGAAAAAAATTCAATGTAGACCAAAATGTGAGCATATTATAATGTGAGTGCATTATAATGCGAGCATGTTATAACATGCTCATGTTATGGTAATGTTTTTTTGAATTCAAAAAATGTGTATTTTTTGAATTTAAAGGGTATGTGCAGGATCATGATGGGCCAAAAAGTGGCGATATCTAAGTGATGACGGGCCATGTGGCTGGAGAATTTTTGTTTACCCAAAATTGATGAAACGAAAAGGGTTTTTAAAGGAAATTCTCAGCTTTCCACCAATATAAATTATGCTTTACTTTGAATTTAATAAATAATTATTATTCATTTTCTATTTGAATTACGACTAAAGTCCTAATTGATAGGTTGATTGAAAAACATCTATAGCTTTCAAATGGTATCACATTTTTTGAATCCGAAACATGCGTCATATTCTATGCTTTTGCATACTATAGGATTAAAAAAAAACAGAATTGAATTTCATGAAGTTTTGACCAAGTTAAGGTGGTTAGACATACAAGTTTTTATATTTTTTAAAATTTGTAATAAAAAAGTCAGAATTAATTATTTACTTGGAAAAAAAATACAAGACAATATGCATCACATCGGGAGATGAGTCCCCTACTTATATCTAAAATATTATAAAAAATAATTATCATTTTATTGTGGCTAGGGTGGTCAGACAGACACCTACTTGTTTTTTTCCCTGAAATTTAAGTACTACTGCATTGAAATTTAAAATTTTCACCAAATAGATTTAAAATAAAACAAAATAAACCTAGTAGTTTAGAAACTACATTCAATTTTCTACAAATTATATTCTTACATATTTTTGAAATAATATAGATAACTTATTCATTTTTTTACGTCAAGTTGCCTAACTTTGATTTTCTGAATTTTATTGCCACTTAAGAGCCTATTTTTTCCACGATGATCCTGCACATACCCTAAAAGCACACATTTTTTTATTCAAAAACGTGTGCTTTTTAAATTCAAACCATAACGCAAGCATGTTATAATGTGCTTGCTTTTTGGCTTGGTAATGACCAAGCCTAGGCTCGATCATTACCAACTCATAAAACAAGCATGTTTTAGTAAAACACGCTCGCGTTTTCACTATTTTGAGATGAAAAAGTGTATTGGCTAGTTTTTGGCCCCCCATCTTTCTACACCCACCCAAATAATAGATAAAATATTTAAATATATATATTTGAAAACTAAACTTATAGATCTACAAAAGAGTATTTTTATATTTTAAAACAATGTTATTTACATGACTAGGAGTTGTTGAAACATCATTTTTTTTTATAAATTGGCTTCAAAATGGTGCTACATATGAAATTATCTAATAATTTCAATTGGAAAAGTTGTGGACATATATAACTTAGCTATAATTAATCTCAATAGATCATATATTTGACCAAAAACTATTTTTAGTTAGAAATACTTAAACTCATTGTGCTCATAAGTTGGTCAAAAGTGTGACATGACTTTGTACTTTTGCCTACAAGTTTTTTTTCTTAGTAGAATATTATGTATTTTTCTACACATTTAGTTTAAGTTTCTTAATTGTAGTGAGTGGATCAAATAAGGGTAGATGACATCTTTTATGGCTGTAGCTCTCAACAATTTTTTGGATAGTTGAAGTTACTTTTCTCATTGACTAGTCTTCTATCCCCTCTTTCCTATATATGTATCCATTCCTTTGGCTTGCTATTCAATCATACTATTGTGACATCTCATAATGCTATTTTTTGTTAAGAATTTTCTTTTCCTTGTGGAAACTAACTTTATTCTTCTATTTTGATTTTGCATCATTACTAGAATAGTTCCATTTGATCTATTTTCTTGTGTAAGTTTTTGGGTAGCTTTAATTTATTTTTAACCTAATATTCAAATATTTTCCTACATTAATAGAAATAATACCTCTCATGAAAGTGTTAGAATAATTTAATTTTAGGAAGGTAGTTCAGGAAGAAAAGGAACACATTAACTATCTTCATCTAAGATGTTATTACAATTTTGATGTAATTTCATCACTGTGCCCAAAATGTTCATAATATATATTTGGATGCCAACTTACCGTATAAAATATTCATGAACCATAATCTTGAATGATTTTATTTTATTTTTGTCAATTGTATCTATGTTCTAATTGTGTTAAAAATATTATCAATATGATGTTATATTCATATAATTAATTAAAACAAATATTTTTAATATGATCTTTAAGGTATGGTCATGCTATTTGAGTTTTTATGTTATTATAATACATATTTTACTATTTATTCAGATGTTTTGATCAATCTTTTTAAAAAAATTTATGTAACCCATTTTCTTTTTAATATTTAATAATAAAACATATTTAATATAACTTATTACTTAATATTTTTTGTTAAAAAAATGCTATTAAATAGTCAATAAACATAATAGATCAAAATTTTCATAAAATGATCCCTACAAATATAAATATACATATATTTACCTATCAACAATTAAAATATATCTATTACAACTTAAAATACAATTACTAAATTGACTTTATTAACAAGTGCTAGGTAGTGGCTAGTACTTGTCTTTATAGTATTGTAATTATTGTGTTTAACATTTGATAAAAATTAAATGTAAGTTATAATTATTGTTTTTTAGATTTGATAAAAATTAAATGTAAGTTTTATTAATGTGAATACAAATAAATGGAAGTTTTGTTAAATATAGTGTTTTAGTTTTGTTAATTATAGTGTTTCGATATTGTTACTTAGTTAGAGTTAGAATTTATTTTTAGGATTAGGATTAGATTTATAGTTATGGACAGTGTTGCGACCATCTAGTTAGGGTTAGAGATAGGTGTAAGATTGGGATAATGGTATTATAATTTATTTTTAGGGTTAGATTTTATTCGTAGTAGATACAAGAGCAACTAAATCTCTTCATTCAAATCAATAAATGTTAAATATTAATGAACTAATAATTATAAATGGTACAATTTTTTCTAAAGTCCATGAATGATAAAGTAAAGGGTAAGTGCACCAAGATGGTTCCCAAAAAGGGGACTTAAGTGGACAAATTTTTTCTAAAATCAAGAAATACTGACCTTGGACGTGAAATTGAGGATAGTTACACTCAAAATTTTGAGATGAAACAAAAACAAGGATCGAAGTGCTCCGTGTCTACTTTCTAAACTACTAATTTATTTTTAAAATGGTTGAGATTAAGGGGTTCAAAAGATGGACGTACACAAATTGGTGTTGTTTTTGTCAGAAAAATATAACATAGCAACTCTTGTACGACCCTCGTACGGTGAAATTTTTTTTAGTATTTTTAAAATCGCAATGGTCAGAAGTTAGATAACAGTATGTAGTTGATGCACAATTTTTTTGATAATTTTTTAATGAATATTTGTTTTTTTACTAATTTTTGAAGTGGACATTTCCTGAAAAACAAAATTTTGGCCATGCTACACCTACAAATTTTGGAAACTAATTGATTTTTTTTTTTTTTTATATATTTGTAGAATGGAGTCTAGTTTCTAAAAATGTAATTTATTTGAAAATTCGATGAACGGTTAATTTATAATGAAAAAAATACCAAACACTATTTTTTGGCAAAAAAAAGACATACAAATAAAATAAATTATGGATGAAAGACTTAACATTTTCAGAAAGTGAAAAAAATTACATCGTTGGATAGCTAAGAGAGAACCCAACATTACCCATTGTTCGATTTTTTTGATATTGAACCGTGTGCAATCCTGGTGGTGAGCACGAACTCGATTATGTGAAATATGGTAGATTTTTGAAAAACACGTCTCTGCTCGTTGGGAATGACCTCCAAGCCTTTAGGTTGGTATTCCAAGGAAAATACCAATCCTAAGGCTCGGGAATTCCCAAAGCAAGATATAACACGAGCGCGCTATAATGCACTTGCGTTATAATGCGCTCGCGCTATATTTCAGTTTTGACATTGTTTTTGCTTTTGCGGGAAACATGTCAACTAAGACATAACACGAGCACATTATAACACGCTCATGTTATGTCCTCCTTTATGTTAAATGCCAATATATTAAATGTATGATGATATATTAGTATGTTTGTATGTACATGTATGCTTGGAAAGTCATGTATGTATGCATGTATGTATGTACGTATGCCTGTATATATCAATGCATATATATTGTATGTATGTATGTAAGATTGTATCTACATATGTATGTATGTATGCTTGTATGGATGTAGGATTATATGTACATATGTATTATGCTTGTATGTATGTATTTATGTATGTCTTTAGAGGGAGGGGGAATTTAGAGAGAGAGAGAGTCTCAAGAGATGGAGAGGGGGTGGAACTGAGAGTTTAAGAGAGAGGGAGTGGGAGAGAAGGGGTTGCAGTGAGAGGGACTTAGCTAGGTAGGGTGGGAGGGATAAAGGGAGGGAGAGAGAGAGGGGGGGTGGGAGAGAGAGAATTGAGAGAGAGGGGGAGAGAGAG
>CM021102.1:80979746-81055878 GCA_007115665.2 Sequoiadendron giganteum | reverse complement strand
GAGAGAAGGACATGGAGAGAGGGAGAGGGAGAGGGAGAGTGGGAGAGTGAGAGGGAGAGGGAGAGTGGGAGAGTGGGAGAGGGAGAGGGAGAGGGAGAGAGGGAGAGGGTTTAGGGTTGAGGGAGAGAGGAGAGGGAGAGGGAGAGAGAGAGAGGGGGGTTTAGGGTTGAGGGAGAGAGGGAGAGTGGGATGTTGAGAGAGGGAGAGAGGGAGAGAGGGAGGGAGAGAGAGAGAGTGGGAGAGTGGGAGGGAGAGAGAGAGAGAGAGGGATAGAGAGAGATAGAGAGAGAGAGAGAGAGATAGGAGTGATTGAGTGAGAGACTTGGGAGAGAGAGAGGTGGAGAGAGAGAGGGAAAGAGATAATATTTAAATATTATACATAATAATATAATATATTATATATTAAATACATAATTCGGTAAGAGATTATCATAAATTGTATATTATATATTACATTATAAAATATATTGTATATTATATATATTAAATTATAAACTTTATTGCATTTTTGAAATCATATATTAAAAATTGTATAAAGTTTTTAAAACTCATATCTAAAACATATCAGATATTGGATTCAAATTGGATATCTGATTTGAATCAGATATCTGATATGATGGCACAAAATTTAATGCCTAGGGATTAGGCTCGGGCTTGCTTTGGAATTTGGTTCGGACCTGCCAATCCTAAAAAATCAACATGAAAAACGTGTTTAACAACTTACCTTGGTTTTCTAGACTTCGCCCATGTGGCTAATGACTTTTATTTTACACAAAATTGATGAAAAAAAAGGGTTTGTAAAGGAGCTTCTCAGATTTCTACCAATATAAATTATACTTTACTTTGAATCTAATAAATAATTATTATTCATTTTCTATTAGAATTACGACTAAAGTCTTGATTGATAGCCTAATAGAAAAACATCTATAGCTTTCAAATGGTATCACATTTTTTTTAATCCAAAACATGTGTCACATTCTATGCTTCGCATACTATAGGATTAAAAAAAATTGAATTTCATGAAGTTTTGACCAAGTTAAGGTGGTCAGAAATACGAGTTTTTATATTTTTGAAAATTTGTAATAAAAAACTCATAATTAATTATTTACTTGAAATTTTTTTACAAAAAATATGCATCACATCTAGACATCAGTCCTCTACTTATATCTAAAATCTTGTAAAAAAATATCATTATTTTATTATGGTTAGGGTGGTCAGACAAACACCTACTTCTTATTTTTTCCCTGAAATTTAAGTACTACTGCATTGAAATTTCAATTTTTCACCAAATAGATTTTTTTCCAGAAAAATTAACCTAGTAGTTTAGAAACTACATTCAATATTCCACAGATTCTATTTTTACATATTTTTGAAATAATATAGATAACTTATTCAAATTTTTACGTCAAGTTGCCTAACTCTGATTTTTTTGAATTTTCATTGCCACTTAAGGGCTTGTTTTTTCCATGATGATCCTGCACATACCCTTTAGAATCTATGCACATTCTCCATCCTCCATCTTTTTTTGGGCTCAATATTGTAGGAACAACATAGGGACTTAGACTTTCTCTGACGAATCCTTTGTCAAGCAGATCTTGTACTTGGGTTTTTATCTCTTCATTCTCCCTTGGAGTCATTCTATAAGCTGATTTATTTGGAAATTTAGCTCTAGGAATGAGATCTATATGATGAATGATACTTCTTATTGGTGGAAACTCATCAGGAAAATCATCCACAACAATATCAATAAATTCATCTAACATTTTATGAATTTCTATAGGTAAATCAGCCAATTTTGTACTTGTAAGAATTACTTTAGGTTTTCCAATTAGAGAAAAATTTACCTCTTCATTCTTCATTTGATGCAAGAACTCTTTCCCACTTACCATCAATACCTTAGGACTGACCTCCTCAACTACATTTTCATCCTTAAGGGGTATCAGTGTGTGCTTTTGTCCATTTTTTTCAAAAGTATATGGGTTACATCTTCCATCATGGATTGCCTTTCTATCAAACTGCCAAGGTCTACCTAAGAGAATATAACAAACATCCATTGGCATAACATCACATATTACTTTATCTTTGTAGCTTCCTATTTGAAAAGTTCTACTTGACACTATTCATTTACCAATACTCGATGTCCTTTTTGCAACCAAGACACCTTATATGGAGTTGGATGTGTTGTCTTTTTCAAGCCTAGTTTATCAACCATTCTGGTAGATACAATATTTTTAGTACTCTCGCTATCAATTATAACTTTACAACATTTACCTTTAGTTTTACAGGTAGTTCTGAACAATGCTTTCCTTTGTGCGGGCTTGTGGATTTCTTTGTTTGGCTAAAGAAGAACTCATTTCATGAGTAGTGCCTCTCCAACCTCGAGTACATCTATATGAATAGGTGATTCTGTAGTCTCCTCCTTAGCTTAAGAAATATGTGCACTTCTTTGACTTGTGGTAAGGTTCTCTGGACACTCATAAGATCTATGACCATATTGATTACATTTAAAACATTTTCCAAAAAATCCTCCACCTCTACCTCTTGAGTAAGGTCTTCTGCTTCTAAAATAATTATTTCCTCAGAAGGATTATTCTTGGTGATGTCAACTATTGGCTTCTTCTTTGTGAGCTTGCCACTAACCTGTACCACTTGGTGATCCTCTTCCTCTAAATCTTCTTCCTTTCCCTCTTGAGCTTTGCGCTTGTTTTCTAGAAAGTTTCTCCTCTGCTTTGAGAGCATACTGGTATGCCCCTTCCACTGATCTTGGACACAAAAGATTAATTTAATCTTGAATATTATATCTCAGTCCATTGAGATATCAAGCAACCTTCTCTGTATCATCCTCAATATGACTAGCTCTAATGGTCAACCTATAAAATTCTTCTGTATAATCTTTAACAAACATTCTTTTTGCTTAAGATTTTGCAATTCCTTGAAAAGATTAAGTTGGTAATCTTTAGGCAAGAATTTACCTTTTAGTTTAGCTACTATCCTTTCCCAGTTTTTGATCTTTGGCTTGTCTTTTTGTCTTCTTTCATCTTGTACTCCATCCCACCAGAGGGATGCATGACCCTTCAATTGGGTTCCAAATTTTTTAATTTTTTGTCATTAGTAACTTTCATATTCAAAATATTTTTCTATTTCATTGATCCAGTCGACCAGTTTCTCAGCATCTAGGCTACCTTCATGCATAGGCACCTCCATCTTGGGTTTGGAACTCGCTCCCAAAATTTCCTTGATGAGTCTTGTTTCAAATACTTCTTCTACTGCTTCTTCTTGAGGTTCTTCCTCTCCGTCACTCACATCATCTATGTCAATGCCTCCTCCTTGCGCAAGTTCCATAGCCTGCAATCGTTCTTGCATCTATCTCATTTCTTCAAGAATCTTTTCATTCACAGCTTGTCTTCCTCGAACTCTGAATTCCATCTCTTCACAAAGAAGACCTCTTGTCTCGCATTGACTAGGGCTTCTTCATTTTTAGATACCAATAATTGTAGAGGACTAAAAAATAGTCTTCTTCTCATACAAATTTCTATTACAATTTCTAAACAATACCTCTCCTCTTCTTTCTTATACACAACTAAAATGTGCTTGATAAATTTGTTGACTCAAACAACAAGTAATCAAATATTCTATAACCTTCATAAAATCATTTCCAATCCAAATACAACAATGACCAGAACCTTTACCTTTAATGGCTGACCAAATTAGCACCTACACTCTTTAATAGCCTCATGGTTGCATACACTTCCCTAGTGACTTCTAAAACCGGTGGCGGATCGAGCCATCAATACCAAGAAGAAAATGTTACAACCATAATTTTAAAGCCACTAAATCATCAACTATAAGCATAGCTAATGTGGAATTAATCCCCAATGCTAGCCTTGGATCTTCCTTCAGACTTCTACACATGACTTTTGCGATCTCATAGTAGATGTTTTAGATGAAATCCTTCATTTTATCTTCTTACAATCATCTCAACAAGCTTCTACTGTGGAGAGTGACTCGTATAGCGTTGAATAGATCAAAACTCTCTAACTAGCGATCAATTTCTTTGTTCCACATTTGTTGAACGATGATGTTCAATAGCCACACTCCCTTCGATTTCCTTGTCAGCCCAATCTCCTCCTTGCAGGGTGACTCGTTCTTTATACAACACCACTGATCTCAATGTAGAAGCCTCTCACAATGGTTTGGACAGTGATCTCACAGTGGTGCCAACATCAATTTACTCAAACTAATCAGGAAGGCACAGATCACGCTCCAACCAAGAAGGTGAAATGAGTACGTAGGCCAAAGGAATTGAGCCCAGTCAACGAAACACGCTGCCAATACATGCCAACCATGACTAGGGAAGCACGTTGGGCAAGCATAGCATGAAAAAGAAAAATTTATTTACGAAGTCTGAAACCACACGGGTCGGGCAAGACCAATGCGACGTCTTGGGAAAGGTGTAGTGTTTGTCACTGTTTGACAAGGAAATGTCAAACTTCCTCGCAGTCGCCAAGATTGAAATATATAGCCAATGAACAACATGGCAATCCTAAATATTCAACTTCAACTGCGCAAGAACCAGACAAAGCTACAGACAACTTGATCTAGGAAAGCAATCTGGATATAATACCAAATTGATGCAGCCCCAACAATAGCAAAGAAAAACTCTCGAAAGAAACAAGAACATGAAAAATGTCACACCACAAATATATCAAATTTTATTTACATTATCAATTCCCTCATCTCTTGCCCGTCTTTAGGCTACAACATAGGCTCATTTTTATACTGAAAAATAGGCTAAACTAAACTCAAACTAATCCAAATAAATCCCTATAAACCCTCCAACTTCCTATCCTTTAGTTAAAACAAATTTAATTTAGAGGTTTGTGAAAAACTCACAACCTCACATTATTTCATCCATCAACAAACATAAGCTACAATAAAAATGCGGCTACATCACAAATATATAATTTCAAATTTAAACAATGACCATGGATGGGAAAAAGTCCCACTTTTGAAAGTTATAGAAAAAAATTGACCAATAATGACATTACAACACGTGTTGGGGGAATTATGGAGAGAATGAAAACAAAAGTGGGAATATCAGGAGTCAATGGTTAGAGATGCTACAAGACTCATACAAAGGAATAGGTGTGTCAATAAATACAACTATAAAAAAATAATAAATACAAATGAAGAACAAGGGAATGATGGAAGGCATAACAATATTAAGAATTTAAAAAGTCTTATTGGAACTAAGGAAAGGTTGGATTTAGATGGGAAAGCATTCTTAGACAAGGAAATTCGAAACTCCAATGACTGGAAAAAAATTAGAAGACTAAGCATACCTTAAAACTCAAAGAATTTGGGGACCTTATATAGACACTAAGGGGAATAAGAGGAATAAAAAACACAAAAAATGGGATCAAGGGAGATGAAAAAATAAGAAATGGGAAATTCGGTAAATAACATAAATTATTATAAAAAGAGAACATGACAAGTCCACCTTGCTTGAAATTTCTTGCCTTTAAGAAATGTAAATTTAAATCTTTTAGAACTCTTATTTTTTCTCAAACAACACCCTTTATTCATAGGTTCTTCCAATAAACTAGTTGATTTGTGATAGCTCCACATCCAAAAATTTACATCCTTGTAACAATGATATTATCTATTGCTCTTATAACCAACACTCCACACCTTATGAAAATATTCCAAGGGATGGATGTAGGGGCACATTACAACAATACTCTCCCAAGTGTAGCCATTTATCCCATAGGTGTCAATTTATGCTTTGAGGAATATTCCATTAGCTATCCTCCAACTCTCATATGATATTTTTTTGGCCCAAATGGGAAATGCTAGTGTTGTCATAAGTTTCTAGCAATGATAAATTATATAAAAGTAACAAGAGGGGTCATTTTTAAGGGATCAAATAGGGAAATGTAGTGGGTTGGGCTTAACCATCACACTCTAAACATTGATCTCTTGGTGGTGGTTCTGGTGGGCCCACTTAATCTATTACATTCCCCTACCCATTTTTGTTCTAATAAACACTCGTTGTTACAATGTAAACACTCATTGTTATAGTCAATGGTCAACATTTCCCATGCGTGAAGAAAACCAAACTCAAAACACAAACATTGTTCTTGCAAATCCATGGAAGTTTGGTGGATGCCATAAAGTGTCCTCGGAAGGTAGTCACATTGTTTCACTGTATACAAAAAATAGGTCTCCAACCTAATCAATATAGATTTAGTAGCGTATTGCCTACTTGTGTTGAAATGGAGGGTTGGAATAGGGTTTAGGAATTCTTTTATTTAGGAATCCTTAAAATAATAAAGGATAAGCATCTTTTATCAAATGCAGTTGGAAATGGTTTTGTAGACATGCTTTCAAATTGTGGAAGCATAGACAAGGCTCGTGAGTTATTTAATAGAATGCCTCAAAGGAGTGTGGTTTCATGGGATGTCATGATTACAAGATATGCACAAAATGGATGTTTTGAAAAGGTTTTAGAAATACTTGTTTCAAGAAAATGCACTTGGCAAGTGTGAACCCAACCTTTGGAACCTTTATCAACATCCTCCTAGCCTACACCAAATGAGAGCTTTGGAGCAATGTATGAGAATCCATCAAAGGATAAAGGATAGAGGATTTATCCAGATGTTATAGGGGTAAGTGCACCAAGATGGTTCCCAAAAAGGGGACTTAAGTGGACAATTTTTTTCTGAAATCAGGAAATAGTGATCTTGGACGTGAAATTGAGGATAGTTACACTCAAAATTTTGAGATGGAACAAAAACAAGGATCAAAGTGCTCCGAGTCTACTTTCTAAACTACTAATTTATTTTTAAAATGGTTGAGACTAAGGGGTTGAAAAGAGGGACGTACACAAATTGGTGTTGTTTTTGTCAGAAAAACATAACATAGGAACTCTTATACGACCCTCGTATGGTGATTTTTTTTTTAGTATTTTTAAAATCGCAACAGTTAGAAGTTAGCTAACAGTATGTAGTTGATGCATGATTTTTATGATAATTTTTTAATGAATATTTGATTTTTTACTAATTTTCGAAGTGGACACTTCCTGGAAAATAGAATTTTGGTCGTGCTACCCCTACAAATTTTGGAAACTAATTGATTTTAAAAAAATAAAAATTGTAGAATGGAGTCTAGTTTCTAAAAATGTAATTTATTTGAAAATTCGATGAACGCTTAATTTATAATGAAAAAAATACCAAACACTTCTTTTTGGAAAAAAAGAGACATACAAACAAAAGAAATTATGGATGGAAGGCTTAACATTGTCAAAAAGTGAAAAAAATTACATCGTTGGATAGCTAAGAGAGAACCCAACATTACCCATGTGTTCGATTTTTTTGATATTGAACCACATGCAATCCTGATGGTGAGCACAAATTCGATTATTTGAAATATAGTAGATTTTGTAAAAACATGTCTCTAGTCATTGGGAATGCCCTCCAAGACGTTGGGTTGGTATTCCAAGGAAAATACCAATCCTAAGGCTTGGGAATTCCCAAAGAAAGATATAACGCGAGCGCGCTATAACATGCTCGCGGTATATCTCAGTTTTGACATGGTTTTTTGCTTTTGTGGGAAACATGTCAACTAAGACATAACACGAGCACATTATAATGTGCTCACATTATGTCCTCCTTTATGTTAAATGCCAATCTATTGAATGTATGCTGATATATTTGTATGTACATGTATGCTTGTATGTCATGTATGTATGCATGCATGCATGCTTGTATGTATGTACGTATGTCTATATGTATCAATGCATGTATATTGTATGTATGTATGCTTGTATGGATGTAGGATTGTATGTACATATGTATTATGCTTGTATGTATGTATGTATGTATTTATGTATGTCTTTAGAGGGAGGGAGAATTTAGAGAGAGAGAGAGAGTTTGGAGAGATGGAGAGGGGGTGGAAGTGAGAGTTTAAGAGAGAGGGAGTGGGAGAGAAGGGGTTGGAGTGAAAGGGACTTAGCTAGGTAGGGTGGGAGGGATAGAGGGAGGAGAGAGAGAGAGGGGGGGTGGGAGAGAGAAAATTGAGAGAGAGGGGGGGAGAGAGAGAGACATAGAGAAAGAGAGAGTTATGTAGGTAGGGTACCAAAGGGAGAGACTTGAGAGTGTGAGGAGGGTGAGAGGGAGGGACTTGAGAGATAGGTAGTTAGAAGGAGTGGGAGAGAGAGGGAGTGTGAGTTATTGACCTGAGAGAGGGAGAGGGTGTGGGAGGGAGTGACCTGATAGAGGTAGAGAAAGAGGGGGGTGGAGTGAGAGGGACTTATCTAGGTAGGGTGGGAGGGATAGATAGAGAGGGGAGAGAGATAGAGAGAGAGACCTAAGAGAGAGAGGGGGTGAGAGGGAGAGACATGAGAGAGAGGGAGAGAGTAGGAGAGTGGATGAAATTAGGAGGGACCACAGAGATGGATAGAGAGGAAGGCAGAGAGAAGTAGGATTGAGATTGAATAGAGGAGGAGTATTATGAGAGAGGGAGAGGGTGGATAGAGAATTAGAGGGTAGGAGGGAGGGAGGGAGGGGGAAGTGAGATGTATAGATAGAGAGAAATTAATAGGGGTTGAGGGTATAGGGTTGATGGTTTCTAGGGTATTAGGGTTTAAGGTTTGAGGGTTGAGGGAATAGGGTCGATGGTAGAGGGTATTTGGTTGAGGGTATAGGGTAGAAGGTTGAAGGGTTTAGGGTTAATGGTTTACTTGGTTGAGGGTAGAGGGTTTAGGGTATAGGTTTGAGGGTATATGGTTGAAGGATTAGGTTCAAGGTCCAATGTAAAGGGTAGAGGGTATAGGGGTTGAGAGTTTAGGGTTTAAGGATTGAGGGTTGAGGGATTAAGGGTTGAGGGTTGAGAATTGAGGGTTGAGGGTTTAATGTATAGGGTAGAGGGTAGAGGGTAGAGGGTTTAAGGGTTTAGGGTTTAAGGGTTGATGATTGAGGGTTTAAGGTTGAGGGTTGAGGGTTGAGGGTTGAGGGTATAGGGTTGAGGGATTAGGGTTGAGGGATTAGGGTTGAGGGTCCAATGAATAGGGTAGAGGTTATAAGGGGTGAGGGATTAAGGATTGAGGGTTTAGGGATTAGGGTAGAGAGTTTTCTTCTATTTAAGGGTGTAAGGGTTGAGGGATTAGGGTTTAGGGTAGAGGGTATTGGGTTGAGGGTAGAGGGTAGAGGGTAGATGGTTTAAGAGTTTAGGGTATAAGGGTTGAGGGTTGAGGGTTGAGGGTTTAGGGTCAAGTGTTTAAGGGTTTAAGGGTTGAGGGATTAAGGGTAAAGAGGGTTGAGGGATTAGGGTAGAGAGTTTACTAAGTGGGTTTAAGGGTTTAAGGGTTAGGGGATTAGGGTTGAGGGTAGAGGGTTTAAGGGTTGAGGGTTTAGGGTTTAGGGATTATGAGGTTATAGGGTAGATGGTATAAGGGTTGAGGGAATATGGTTTAAGGGTTTAGTGATTAAGAAGGTATAGGGGTTGAGGGACTAGAGTTTAAGGGTTGAAGGTTGAGGGATTAAGAGGGTTGAGGGGTTGAGGGATTAGGGTTTAAGGGTTGAGGGTTTAAGAGGGTATAGGGGTTGAGGGATTAGGGTTTAAGGATTGAGGGTTGAGGGTTCAAGGATTAAGAGGGTATAGGGGTAGAGGGATTATGGTTGAAGGGTTGAGGGTTGAGGGTTCAAGGATTAAGAGGGTATAGGGGTTGAGGGATTAGGGTTTAAGGGTTGAGGGTTGAGGGATTAAGAGGGTATAGGGGTTGAGGGAATACGGTTTAAGGGTTGAGGGTTGAGGGTTGAGGGATTAAGAGGCTATAGGGGTTGAGGAATTAGGGTTTAAGGGTTGAGGGTTGAGGGATTAAGAGGGCATAGGCATTGAGGGATTAGGGTTTAAGGGTTGAGGGTTAAGGGTCGATGGATTAAGAGGGTATAGGGGTTGAGGGATTAGGGTTTAAGGGTTGAGGGTTGAGGGTTGAGGGTTGAGGGTTGAGGGTTGAGGGTTGAGGGATTAGGGTTTGAGGGTTGAGGGTTGAGGGATTAAGAGGGTTTAGGGATTGAGAGATTAGGATTTAAGGGTTGAGGGTTGAGGGTTGAGGGATTAAGAGGGTATAAGGATTGAGGGATTAGGGTTTAAGTGTTGAGGGTTGAGGGATTAATATGGTATATGGGTTGATAGATTAGGGTTTAATGGTTGAGGGTTGAGGTTTGAGGGATTAAGAGGGTATAGGGGTTGAGAGATTATGGTTTAAGGGTTGAGGGTTGAGATTTGAGGGATTAAGAGGGTATAGGGTACTCTCTCCCACTCTCTCCTTCTCCCACTCTCCTCCTCACTCCCTCTCACTCTATCTTTCTCTCACTCCCCCCTTCTCCCACTCTCCCACTCTCTCCCACTCTCTCTTTCTCCCACTCTCCCCCTCTCTCCCTCCCTCTCTATCTCCATCTCTCCCACTATATCTTTCTCCCCCTCTCTCTATCTCCCTCCCTCTCTCCCTCTTTCTCTCCCACTCTCTCTTTCTCCCACTCTCCCCCTCTCTCCCTCCCACTCTATCTTTCTCCCAGTCTCCCCTTCTCCAACTCTCACACTCTCTCCCACTCTCTCTTTCTCCCACTCTCCCCCTCTCTCCCTCCCACTCTCCCCTTCTCCCACTCTCCCACTCTCTCTTTCTCCACTCTCCCGCTCTCTCCCTCCCACTCTATCTTTATCCTGCTCTCCCCTTCTCCCACTATCCCACTCTCTCCCACTCTCTCTTTCTCCCACTCTCCCACTCTCTCCCTCCCACTCTATCTTTCTCCCACTCTCCCCCTCTCTCCCTCCCTATCTATCTCCATCTCTCCCGTTATCTCTTTCTAACCATCTCCCTCTCTCTCCCTCTCTCCCTTCCTCCCTCCCTCTCCCTCCCTCCCTCTTTCCCACTCTCTCTTTCTCTCCCACCTCCCTCCCTTCCTCCCTCCCTCTCTCTTCCTCTTTCTCTCCCACTCTCTTTCTCTCCCACTCTCCCTCTACCTCTCTCTCTCTCTCTCACACACACACACACACTCACCTCTATCTCCTCTACTATAAGGGTGAAAGGGAGAGAGTAGAATTAGGATAGAGGGTATAGACAAAGAGGGAGAAAATAAATATATTAAGAAAACCATATTTCATATAACGCGTGCGTGTTTTGAAGAAATAGAGATGTCACCATTTTAGGAAGAAATAACGCGCTCGTGTTATAACACGTGCATGTTTTTTATTCCACTAAAAATGGTAAAAAAACTCAATATACCCGTGATGTCAAGGCCCACAGTCTGCATATTCTCTTGGTTCTGCACGTGCTCTGAAAAAAAGTAGCTTTTTGATGATGTTGTGAAGTATGCAAGCATGTTTTTCACATTCCATCACCTTTTCCATGATCTTTCTACCACCTTTGCATGAAATAGTAGAGTTTCCACGTTGAAAGACATATAATATCAATTGAAGTTTGAATTCCATTGAAAACTGATATACAATTGAAGTTTGGAAGGGAACAAGATTTTGAACAAGTCAAATTGTTGTGGGGTTTTAAGAAAGAAGAAGCTAAGGATACATAATTGGGTTGAACTCCTCCATTTGAAAGTCTGGTCTTTTAGGTATGTGAAGTCTTTGAATATTTTCTTTCATTCTATTATGGCTTGCTTTCATTTTTGTTTGTCATTAAAACCTTACATTGTCAATGCACATTTTAAATTACACAATTATATACACTTGCCAATTACCATTTTAAACTTGATGCAGAGCATCTACTAGGATCCACAAATCATCAAGGGTAATTCTGACCCTAACTTAAATTGAAGAAGATCAACGAACAAAACTCAATCATCTTTTCATCAAAATCCTTCAATTTCACTTGATTTCATATTTCCACAAAAAATTAGAACTTGGTTTCAAGTCTTTTTCAGACTCAAAAAATAGATTAACCATCATAAAATTGATTGTAACATAGCATAAAGCTGATTAGAAAATCAGAACCATTCAATTCGTTCATGATTCACTAATTCAAGAACTCAATGCTGCAACTTACATGGAAAAATCACAACAAATCATGGAAGGTAACTACCAACCTTTATCCAGACATCCAAGACACTATAATCAGCATGTTATTGATTGTAATAAACCAAATACAAATTCCAAATATCTCACCAAAATTCATCCTTTGAGCATGCTTCCCCTTGCAATATTCTAAACCCGTGGTGTAGGGGTACCTACAACCATGTTTCGAAATCTACTTTGGTGACATTATGTCTTAAGGTCTTTGGGTGAGTTCAAGAGTTTTTAGATGATTCGTCATAGTTTTTATTGAAACTAAGGTCTAAATAGACCAATATTTCATGTATTTAGGGATTTTGTGAGTTTGGCGATCAAATGTGCAAGTATGCACTCTTGCTTCAGAAAATTGTGAATTTTGCCATATAATCTTTGAAGGAAAATTATTCAAATTGTAAATGGAAGTGAAATACAAGATTCTATAAGTTTTATTAGGGATGAAATAAAGGTATTTGAGTGGTATTAGGTGTCTTGGATAACAAAGTTGCATAATGTTTCTTATTTAGCAAAAATTGTCAATGTTAGCAATTTTTAAGACAAATGAAGGTCTTGGTAGTTAACAAGTGGTTATAGGTTGGTTATAGGGTGGTAGTTAAGAGGTGGTTATAGGTTGGACCTTTAAAACACCTTGAAAATATTGAAAATAAATAATTACAATCAACTAGGTTCCTTAAAACATCAACCAGTGATTATGTCATTCACAAGTTGTCTTAAATCTTTCATAATGGCACCATTGTTTACAAACACAAAATATAATTATTAAGGCACAACCAAACCATTATTTGCTTAAGAAATATTTGTTTGAGTTAGTACAACAAAAATGAAACCTTTCAAAAGTTTTCCCTTACACACAAACTCAGTTCCTTTGTTGACTGTCCACATTACTAGTAGCCAAGCATCTGCAAACTGTCACATGTATCTCCCAAACCATGCACACACTTTGGAATGTGATACTTATTTTGGACAACCATTTCTCTCATGCAAAATATATTACAATATGGATATTAATTCCTTTAGAGAAAATGCTTGTAAACTAGTTGTTTCAGTCTAAGAATAAGCCTAACTAAGCCTCAGTGCAAATAGGGGTTATTGGTTTTGCTACCCCCAACACCAAAACCTAATAATCAATGCATTAAATAATTTTCATTTGAACTAACCAAGCTTATAATTCCATTATAAGTTCATTTCCAAACACATTTCCATAAACCCTAAGCTCTAAGCTTCACAATTCCTTGTTTTACTAGTGTGAACACAGTTTTACAGTCAAGAATTTTTTTTTCTTCACACCTTAGTCCTCACCATATGATTGGAAACCTTTGAAATATGAAATTACATTCCACAAGAAGTTTTTACACCAAAATTGAGAACTTTCACCGAGTAGAATGGGAGAAAAATAATTTCTCAAGTTCACTCTTTACCCTAACAGAGGGTTTGACAGTTTTAGAGAAAAATTGCAATATCTGACACAAACGTTAAGAAAAATGCATGAAAAAAATTGTATGTGGGATGTGATTGAGTGTGAAAACACTTTAAAAAATCCAACCAAGAATTCATGCCTGTAGAAATTCGTACAAGAGCCTCAAATAGTGAAATTTTAAAGAAAATACAAAAAAATAGTGTGTTTATTCATTCAAAATAAGATATTCAATCACCCACAACTTTCCAAATGTACATGAGGAATTATAAAGGAATTAAATACATGTATTATCAACTTACAAGTGCCTCCAAGCAAAAATAAGCCCATATGACTTTTCACCTTCCCTATTTCATAGTTTTTGTAACTTTTCACAATTTTGTATTTGTGCAACTTTTGCAAATAGTGACAACTTTACAAAATACACATAGGAATTAAAAATTAAACCTCCTAATGATTCCCATACATGTAAAATGTATTTAATGACCCTCTTACAACATGGAGATACCCAAAATTGAATCAAATTTCAAAATGGAAGCATAGATTATCAAGGTGCTCCTGCACCACAAACTTATCAAACACTCACAATGCCATTACACTCATTATGATTGTAACTTACATGATATTTATCTTATTTACCTTCAAAATCAACTCCCCCAACATATCTAACTATTTTTGTAACTTATTAACTAACTTATCTCTTTACAACTTTGCCAAAAAATGCAATTTTTTGCAAATGTCCATGCTTCCATTTTGAGCCTATCTTGCAATCATGGCATCCCACGTTACCACTTTTCTTGAAGGCATTCTAAATTGAAAAACATCATGTCACATTTTTCTATGCTAGGTTAAATTTTGTACATGATGATTGTAAGTATTATTTAAATGAAGCCTTGAATGACATACATTTTTCAATTAACTTCAATGGATACATTTTTTAGGAACTAATATTCATCTCATTACCATGGTACAGATAAAATTATCCGCCATGCCGAAGAAAAAGACAAAGAGGAAACTAACAGATGAAGAGAATGAAACCTTCAAATAAAAGGGGAGTTTTCAAGTGGCAGCGTATTGTGAAAAGAAGAAACTGGTAATGATTGATGAAAACAAGCCAATTGAAGAGGAACCTCAACCGTCAAAAAAAGAACGGGAATTGACAGTACAAAAGGAATGAATGCGAAAGCATTGTCATAAGAGATTCAGATACCGTAGTTGGAGACACACCCTCTACGACAAGTGAATATGAAGGGACACCATTAAGCACAAGCGAATATGGAGGGACACCATCTAGCACAAGTGAATATGGCCAAACACCATCTACTGCATGTGAATATGGAGGGACACCATCTACCTCAAGTGAATATTGTTGGACACCATCCAACACATCTCAAGTTGAGACTACATCATCACTCAGATTAGATGAAGAAGGTATGCAATCATCCCCATGTGAACCTCAAGGTATGTCTTCTTCTCCACACTCGATCGAAGGTACGCAATCTAGCCCACCTCAATTAAATATTGATGAAATTCCTAATGTTGAGATGTATGTACCTAGGAGAACACCACCTAGAATTTTGCATAGAAATCCAAAGTATTTGATTAATATTTATGATGAGATTGTGCAGCACATGGAAGGTAAGATTTCAACACGCACTTGTAGAAGATATGCTGATAAGATTTGGGAACGATTCTTTGAAAGGATAAATGAGATTGCAAGATGTCAACTATTTGTTGAAATGACGCGGGATGTAAAGTATAGGAACATCATGAAGAATCTTGGGTTGAGAACATCGAATGCATTGAGTGAAGACACTATTGTGACGAATCTAATGGATGCTTATGAGAGCGTGGGTAAGACCTCATGCTCAAAGGATAGTAATGTCACCCGACTTGTCATTACATTGACTTTGGTAAGTTGTCAAACAAAGAGAGCTCGTCCCATTAGAAAGACGAGTGAACAAACGAGAATTAGTAGAAAAACTTTATCAAGAGCCATTCAAAGGTGGCAAAGAATTGAGGGCAATGATTCAAATGAATTATGGGCATTCTTGGGGAGACTGTCACGGAAAGATAAAGAAGTTGTTGAAGCCTTGAGAACACTAATTGAAGAGTATTGGAAGAATATCTCAAGGCCATCTCCGAATCAAAGGGATGTGGTAAGAAGGAGAATTGGTAATCGGAATCATGAGCCACATCCAAAGCATTTTTTGGATATGACTCAAACCCAATTTTTTCAAAAATTTGAAAATGATTACCTCAAATTAGTATTTCTCAAAGATTTTTTGAAATGCTTAATTTTTTTTATGTCAAGATAAATCACACACACACTACTTGTTGTTGTAGACTACATATTGAATTTTATAACCATTATGATGTTTATCATTCTATATGTGTAGATTTGCATACTAACAATGTTTTATAGGATTGTGGCATAGAAGCCCCACCAAAATCTTCAAGAGAGTTCTTATCAAAAAAATAATGTGAAATAGAGGATGGCCATATATTGTACAGGATATCATGCTTGGATGGTTCATGCGAGCGTTGCGGTGGCTTCCAGTGCATGCCAGTATGTCAACATATGGAAAGCACACATGAGGTGGGACAAAAACTAGTAGAGTTCGAGAAGTATAAAACAGTGGCATATGCTACAAAAGATGGGTCTCAAAAAAAAGGTGTGATTTGGTTATTGAGAAGATTCCAATGTACCAGTTTATGTCCATGTTTTTTGACAATATACTATTTGAGTATGCAATGCATACCCATAGAGATCGATGGTTGGACACATAATTCAAGCTATGTGAGGACACCTTTCTAGTTGGAAGCATAGTATTAGTGGTTGAATTTGTGGAGAACTACACTCTACAGCCATAATGTGAGGTGCAGTCACAGTATTACAACTCCACACAGGTTTTGATATTTGTGCACATAGCATTCATTCATGCATTTGATAGTACAGATGACCAAAGGAAGGTATTGAGGGAGTACCACTTTTACATTAGTGATGATCTCACACATTCTCCAGAGTTCATGCAAGGTTGCTTCTAGATTTTCTATAGTGGTTTGGCTCAGAGGGGCATAAAATACGACCAACATATAATATGGTCTGATAAATGTGCAACACAATTCAAGAACTCACACATGTTCTACTGGTTATGCAGGATGCATGTCATTACAGGTGTTCAACGTATGTGGAACTTTTGTGAGGCTGGACATGGAAAGGGGGAGCATGATGGTGCAGGAGCATGCGTGAAAAGAGCATTAGCATGAGAAGAGTTAAAGTATAAAGACAGTGCAAAGTTGAAATATGCAAAATCAATCGTCGAGTGGTGTAATGCTTCGATGGGTCCAGGTAATGAAGGTACGTCTTCAGTTCGTAGATTTTTTTGGTTGATGGATGATACTAACATTGCACCATATGAAGACCATTGTACAGTAACAAGATCGAGTGAGGTACACTCTTTCCTTAGCTCAAATGTAGGTCCATGGACTATTGATACAAAAAATATGGCATGCTTTTGTTCTTCATGTACAATGCAAGCCTGGAATGATTGCGAGTTAGGGAGTGGGTTGACAAATGGTTGAAAAATTATCTTAGCCCACTTCACACGTATCGCCCTCCGACGATATTGGAATTATCACAGATGGAATCATCGGTCGACTTTGACCACGTATCAGATCTAGTTCAACCAGGTGATATATATACTTTCTTAGTTGTTGAAATTCCATATTGTTATCTTACTTTGTATTGTATTTGTCATGTTGATAAATTTCAAGATATTTTCTGCATATATTAATGTAGGGCATGCTTATGTAGTTATTGTAGTGAAGACAATGAAGAGGGAACAAACTATTACTTGTGTCATTGTGTTGAGGCCAAAAATAAATTGGAGGCCCCAGTTATAGATGGAGAAAACATCGAATACCTTACAGGCTCAGTTGTGGTTACTGGAACATGACTTAGAAGGTACTCACATTCGAGTGTTAAACATTGGCTATTGCAGGACTTTGACACACATCGTAAGATTATTCATTACTCGAACCTTGTTATGGAATCCAATATTTGTTTGATCAAATATGGGGGTAGACCTTTGAACAAGACCTTGTTGAAGGTCTGTGAGTCTGACCATGAGGAAATACTTGACACAATAAAGAGTAGAGCAGACCCAGATGGTTCGTTGGATTAATTTGTAAGTATATGCACATTGGTTCTTATTAATTTATACTTATATACACATTAACTTGTTTGATAACAATGCTATCATCTTCTTTTACTTTGCATATTTGTAAGTAACATACTAAATAGTGATTCGTGTCCCCTTGCAAAAAATCCAAATATATGAGCCATCCAAGAGAATGTTAGCTAGAAAAGCAATGCAACATCCTTATTTTGATGATCTTGACAAATCTCAAACATGATTTTAAGCAATTAGAAAAGTGTGTGCAAAGCTTGGTGAGGGAATTTCAAGTTATTCATTTGAAGTTAACCTTATCATGAGAGCTATGATTTAGACATTATAAGAGCATCTAAAATTTCAACTTACTCTATTCATGAGAGGTGTTGTGTGCAATAGGTATGTTGGAATTCCCAGTGAAGATGTATGACCAGGAGTGACTAAGTTGTGAGACATGCATGCCTATCTATAAGTTCCTTCCATCTATTTTTATTTAATTTCCATTTTGGATGCTCTTTCTTTTTCTCTTTTACTTGCGTATTTGTAAGTAAACTACTAAAAATTGATTGATCTCTAATTGTAGAAAATGTTGATTTATGAGCTATCAAAGAGAATCTCAGCCAAAAAACCAATGCAACATCCTTATTTTGATGATCTTGACAAATCTCAATTTTGATTTCAAGCCATTATAAAAGAGCATGTGAAGCTTAGTGAGGGAATCTCAAGTTACTCAATTGAAGTTAACCTCATAATGAGCACCTATGATGTAGACATTTAAAGAGAATCTCGAATGTATGAGTGACATTGTAAAAGATCCGTGAGAACGAAGTACCTAAGACATTCTAATGAGATTTACTCAAATATTATAATTTTGGATTTCATGTTTGGTGCAGTAGCACCTTGTTCTGTAAATGCCTTCAATAGGCAAATTTGCAAACTTTGAATTTTGAAATATAAACAATGTGAAAAAGGTCATGTAAAGGTCATATATAATGTATTCAAAGTCTCAAAGAGGTCATTAGGTGATTAGAGAAGTGATATAAAGCATGTAAGGTCAAATTAGGATGTTTTAGGTGTGTGTGTTTATTTGTGCAGGGGAATTCAAGAAACAAAGGTGGAGTTGCTACTAAAGGGTTTTATGATGAATTTTCAAGTGAAAAGAGTGGCTCCAAGTGGTGTTTTGAGGAAATCTTCTCAAATGACTTCACAAAAAAATGATTGATCTAGATAGCTATTATTGAGTTACAACACATACTTCAAAATCAAAAGTGACTATCTTGGAACATGTGCATCAAAAATGACCTTCTTCGTTGTCCTCATTAGGCTAACTAGGCCTAATTTACAAAGGAACATACCTTTAAACATTCAAGAACCCCCTTAACTTGTTGGGGCAGCAATTATCATGTATCCAAACCCTTAGATCCATAATTTATCTCAGGACAAACTCACTCCACCATGCCAAACCAAAACCCTTATTCTATGTTAGTATAAGGAGGGTTTATTGAAAGGAATGGTTCCACACCTTACCAAAAAATTCCACCACCTCAAACCCTCTTAAAATCACCTGCACAAACTCAAAAGAAAGTCACCCAACCTCTACATGCAATATTTTATCAAACCCTAGGGTGAAACCTCATTTTTCATGCCCTTTTCCATCAAAATCTATAGGGGCAGCAACACAAACCCCATAAAACTTATTTCTTTTCACTTAGAAATTTCTCGTCTAATCCTACAAGATCATGTTGGGCCCCTCTAGAAAAACCTCTCTTGGTATTGGCTATCTCAAAGTGGTTTTCCCGTGGCAACGGATTTTCACTTGATGAAAAAGTGTCAAATTCAAGTTGTGCAAAGTTGCAAAGTGGTGCAACTTTCACTCTGCAACTTGTGTCACCAAACTAACTAATCCAACATGTTCGAATAGGTATTTTTATGCTAGGTGTGGTCTTGCTTCGTACTGAAACACGCAGAATCGCTTCGAGCTACGTTCCACCAAATCGATCCCTTAAGGGTCCAAAGTGCAAAATAGATGCAAACTTAAGCATGTTATTACTCAGATACCGTGATGTTTATAAAATTCTCGTTTGATCCTACAAGATTGCGTTGGGACCCTCTACAAAAACCTCTCTTGGTTTTGGCTATCTCGGAGTGGTTTTCCCGTGGCGACGAATTTTCACTTGATGGAAAAAACATCAAATGCAAGCAGTGCAAAGTGGTGCAACTTTCGTTCTACAACTTGTGTGACCAAGCAGACTATTCCAACATGTTTGAATAGGTATGTTTACACTAGGGATGGTCCTCTTTCACACTGAAACACGTGGAATCGCTTTGAGCTACGTTCCACCGAATTGATCTGTTAAGGGTCCAAAGTGCAAAATGGTTGCAAACTTCATCATGCTATTAATTGGATACCATAATGCTTTGAAATTTCTTGTATAATCTTATAGGATTGCGTTGGGCCCTTCTACAAAAACCTCTCTCGGTTTCGGCTATCTTGGAGTGGTTTTCCCGTGGCGGCGGATTTTCACTTGATGGAAAAATGTTTAAATCAAGCTGTGGAAAGTTGCAAAGTGGCGCAACTTTCTCTCTGCAACTCGTGTGACCAAGAGGACTGTTCCAAAATGTCTGAATAGGTATGTTTACAATAGGCATGGTCCTCTTTCGCAGTGAAACATGCAGAATCGCTCCGAGCTATGTTCTGTCGGATCGATCCCTTAAGGTTCCAAAGTGCAAAATGGCTGCAAACTTCAGCATGCTATTACTCGGATACTGTAACTCTTACAAACTTCTCATCTGATACTATAGGATTCTGTTGGGCCCCTATGCAAAAACCTCTCTCGGTTTTGGCTATCTTGGAGTGGTTTTCCTGTGGCGGCGGATTTTCACTTGATGGAAAAAGTGTCAAATTCAAGTTGTGCAAAGTTGCAAAGTGGTGCAACTTTCAGTTTGCAACTCGTGTGACCAAAATAACTGCTCCAACGCATCCGAATAGGTATTTTTATGCTATGCATATTCTTGTTTCACATTGAAACACGCGTAATCGCTCTGAGCTACGTTCCACCAGATCGATCTCTTAAGGGTCCAAAGTACAAAATGGCTGCAAATTTCAGCATGCTATTACTCGGATACGTGATGCTTAGAAACTTCTCGTTTGATCTTATAGGATTGAGTTGGGCCCCTCTACAAAAACCTCTCTCAGTTTTGGCTACCTCAGAGTGGTTTTTCCCATGGCGGCGAATTTTCACTTGATGGAAAAAGCGTCAAATGCAAGCAAAGCAAAGTTGCAAAGTGTTGCAACTTTCGTTTTGCAACTCGTGTGACCAAACAGATTGTTCCAATGCATCCGAATAGGTATGTTTACACTGATCATGGTCCTCTTTTGTACCCAAACACGCGGAATCGCTTTGAGCTACGCTCCACTGTATCGATCCCTTAAGGGTCCAAAGTGCAAAATGGCTGCAAACTGTAGCATGCTATTACTCAGATACCGTGATGCTTAGGAACTTATCGTCTAATCCAAAAGGATCGGGTTGGGCCCCTCTACAAAAACCTCTCTCAGTTTTGGCTATCTCGAAGTGGTTTTCCTGTGGTGGTGGATTTTCACTTGATGGAAAAAATGTCAAATTCAAGTTGTGCAAAGTTGCAAAGTGGTGCAAATTTCGCTCTGCAACTCGTGTGACCAAGTGGATTGTTCCAACGCATCCGAATAGGTATTTTTACGCTAGGAATGGTCCTCTTTCACACCGAAACACACATAATCGCTTTGAGCTACGTTCCATCGGATCGATCCCTTAAGGGTCCAAAGTGCAAAATAGCTGCAAACTTCAGCATGCTATTACTCGGATACCGTGATGCCTAGAAACTTCTCATCTAATCCTACAGGATCATGTTGGGCCCCTTTACAAAAACCTCTCTTAGTTTTGGCTATCTCAGAGTGGTTTTCCCATGGCAATGGATTTTCACTTGATGGGAAAAGTGTCAAATTCAAGCTATGCAAAGTTGCAAAGTGGTGCAAATTTTGTTTTGCAATTCGTGTGACCAAACTAACTACTCCAACGTGTCCCAATAGGTAGGTTTACGTTAGGAATGGTCCTCTTTCACACCCAAACAAGTAGAATTGATCTGACTTGCGTTCAACCAGTTTGATCCCTTATGATGGCATGCAAAACACTGGAAAAGAAAAACATACAAATGATGGTTGAGCAGTCTTAGTATTCCACACAAAAAGCGTATGATCATTGGTGCAGAGCACCTCGTTCCTCCATTTGATGAAGAAGGTCTAGTTCAATGGTTTTAGTGATTATCTTATGGTGAATAGGTTAGTCAATAGGTTGTTGTGGGTATTTTGAGCATATTTTTTCTTGAATAAGGTCAATTAAGACCATAAGGTATGTTTTAGGGTGACTTTTGGGTCTAGTGATAAAAAATGTGAAAATTTCAATCTTGCACTAGAAATTGTCTTTGTAGCCTTTGAAGGAAAATTTGTGAATTTGTATATGATTGTGAAAGAATGGAGTTTTGTCGATATAATAAAGCTATTTGTAGGCCATTTGTGTGGGTTTAGAGGTCATTATATGTACTCATTAGGTTGGAGGAGTCTAAAGTTACAAATCTGTAAGTTGCTTAAAGCAACAAATTTGAAATGCAACGGTTACTTGTTTTGAAAGTTGGTTTTTAGTTAGTTGAGGGCATGGATCAGTTAGAGAAGGGTGTAAAACACTATGTAAAGCCTTGAGAGGCTTGAATGGAGGTTGTTGATAAAATTTTGGAGAAGATCTAATAAGAATTACTTACACTATTCTCTATTTTTTAGATTTTTGATATAAAATTTTTTGATCCCGTACTCGGTATGACCTCTAGCTTTCCTGTACAGTCCCAAGGCTGACAAGGATTGAAAGAGGACTGAGTTGTCTTTCTTTTGGTGGTGGTTTGGTGCAAAACCATAAAGGAATAGGCGAGTTCTTATCGTTGAGTCAAGTGAATGTTGGAGTCTTAGTGGGCATATTTGAGAGAAGTTGTGTCAAATCACAACTTGGTTGAGCCACTCTGCATCACCAATGGTGCTTTGCAATTCAAAGAGTGATTGAGAGCTTGTTGCTTTTTTAAATAGACCTATTCAGGGGTCTAGGACAACGTTGAGTCCATTTCTTATTTGTATTATAAATTATAACTTGCTTTCTCTTGAGTCCATTTCGTATACAAGAAATAATATGGCAAAAATTTGACATATAAATCTTTTGATAGTGATGCATCAAGAACTTATTAGAATATTTTTATGAATCATTTCATGGAATTCCAATTGTAAACGTGTTTTTTTCTTTTAGATAAAGTTGTTTAGCATCAATCAATTAATATTCAAGACAAATCATGAAGGACAACAATGATCAATGCTAGGGCTAACCAATTAATAATTATACACATGAATAATTCAAGCATGTACATGTCAATAAGGGAAGCACAAGTACTCAAAAACATGTAAGCCTCAAAAAGTATACACACGAATACATAGTATACACAAATTAATACAAAGTATATGCATGAATACAAGGTATACGCATGAAAACACATAAGCCACAAAGTATACATTTGAACGCACGTAAGTCACAAAGTATACACGTAAGTTGTAAAGTATACTCTTGAATACACATAACTCATATCTCTTGAAGCATCAATTTAGAATGCAAATATGGACATGCATCAATAAAAGATATTTGTATTAACCAAATAGCCATGTAGGCATACAACAAAGGGCTCTGGAATCAAAAGTCATTGCTCTCCATGCCCTGGAAATAAATTATTTCCCTTTCCTTTTTGATTCGGATGGCGATAGGTCTGTCACTTGTTTTTGCTGCACTCGAGGAGTGCTCCTGCTCCTCCTCCTAGGGTTTAGTTCATGGTGACGTTTTAACTATTACAATAAGAAGTAAAGAAATGAATATATAGAAATTATATTATAAAAAATGATATATTTGACAAAATAATCACTTACTGCCATCTCATGATCTCTCTCCATGAGGGAAATATTCCCATGCCCATGCTCAAGCGTGCTCAAGCCCTGTTTAAACCATACAAATAGAAATTAAACTACGTGAATCAATAATGGTTTGATTTTTCACTAACTAACATCTATAACAACAAATGTAAATTGAAATTTACTAATTTGCCTCATACTTCTCCTGTCAGAGCCACCGAGGATTGTATAGCAAATGACACACCAATATCCATTGCCCTCATCACATTCGTAGGTGTTTCGGCTTGCAACATTTGAAAATAAAACAACAAATTATTCAACGTAATCAATGATGTGCATATAAACTACACAAATCCATTAAGCACTTGATTCATTAGTTAAACTCTTTATTCTATTACCTCCATGTAGGTTTGAGTAAATCCACCACCATTGGGAAGTGTTCCATCAAAACCTCCAATATTAGTATGTTCAACATCCAAAATCGCATATTAAATTACCATTCGTAAAAAAATACTATTAACATGCAATAAACTTATAATTATTTACTAGTTACATACCCCAATGATAGGTGTACTATAGAAATAAGTTGGTGGGGGCCCGGTGTATCCAATCTCAACACTATGACCCTGCAATTTTATTAAAATCATAAAACATTTTTAGTTAATCTCGCATTTCAAAATCGAAATTTAATAAATTAAATTCAATGAACACACACTAACGTTTACCTAACTCTCAATGCCATATGACTCATGCAAAATGTCAGTTGCCCTCTCCATCTCCATAGCTACAGATGGATCCTGCGTACCGGTCTCCTAAGTGTCGGTGGGGTCATATGAACAAGTAGCCCCACAAGATTGACACACATGTGTTCGAAGGCCACCACTCGAAGACTTCGCTGGATGGTGTTGTAGAATAGGGCTAGTATGATGGATGACACTTTGGGTCAAAGTGTTGATCGCCTGTAATGTCTCTACGTTAGCACTTTCCTTCATGACAGAAGGCATAACAACGTGCTCACAAGGTGGCCTAGCAAGAGCTCGTCTACCTTGCCGCATAGGAACTGGCTGTGCACCAGGTCTATCCTAAACTGACCCCCCACCTCTCCCCTGGAAATCCCTCATCTCAAAATAATTTTGGATTTTGTTCAATATGAACTCACTGTATAGTTTCCTAAGGAAATATTGCGGGACCTCGCAATTGTTGCACGGTGGGTAATCAAAGACCATGTATCACCTATCATAAAGCTGGTCCCTAATATGTTGGTGGACGTGGCACCAATTGATAGGAAACCTCTTCGCATTGAGGGTAAGATTTTGATTTGTGTGTGGGTCGATGAATAATGAGCACAAATCACCTTTTGTAATTTTTAAATCCTTTACATCTTTGTATGATAGTTTATTTGCGTAATAATCCCTAGCCGCTTGCCTCCTATCTTGTCATCCAGTTATTTATTTGCTAATTGAATCTACATTTTTTAACATATCTTTCAATGAATTTACTAGGGTCATTCTTTATGTGGTTGAACCATTTGGATCACTCAACCTACTGATCAAATCCTCAATTTTCTTTTTGTTGTTCTCAATTTCACTCATTAAATTTTGTTGAGTGCTAGGAGGGGGTTGACTGATTGGTGGAGGAGGTTGTTGTTGTGGTTGATTTTGATCTTGAGGATTTGGTTGGTCTTCCTGTTGAGGATCTTGAGGGTTTGTAGGTTGATTTGCATCTCCTAAAAATTCAAATAAATATATATCAAATTCAACCTAAAACTAACTAATTCAAAACAAAAACCACATAATCCTTACCTCTCACACCTCCTCCTTGTCGTGGTGCCATCGTTGTGAAGAAATAGAAATTGTTGGTGAATAAATTTGTTGAATTGATCCTCTAGAACGCGAGCACGAAAATATGGGGGTTTTGGCCGCGGCTACAAGAAAAAAATAGTCGAAATAACAATGATAAGTTTTCAATTTTTTTTTGCTTTTAACAAGCAATAACGCGAGCACGTTATAATGCACTCGCGTTATGGTTTTTCAAAAGTGTTTTTGAAAGGTGTCCACAAAATGGCTACCAATTCCATGCACCTGCCCTAAACACTTCTAGATTAAATTGTGTATACTATTTTGAATTGATGTTTCAAACCACACTCAATAATTCATCATAGGAAGAGGATAATGAATAATATGATTGTTGAAATTAATTTAAGAGGAGTTAAGTGGTGGGAGAGGGTAAGGAGGGATGGGATTGGAAAATGAAGTAAAAGTGAAAATAGGCTAAAAATGATAAAACATAAGAGAAAAATGAATAATAAAGTAATATCATATAATAAATAAATAGATCAAAAAAGGTTAAAAGGTTGAATATTTCAAATAATGAATAAATAATTCTAAGAGAATTATATAACAAAATGATTGAGCAACAATTATCAAAATTATTAAAAGAAATGAAGAAAGATATACAAGAAAATATACTACAATTTAAAAGAATAATTATTTAACCAAAGTAAAAAGAAAAAAATATGAGATTATCTATAAAATATAAATTGGAAAACTAAATAAATGATTCAATTAAAATAAAAAAAATAAATGGTTAAAATACAAAAGATTATAATATATGATCTATAATATATATTAATATAAATAGATGATAAAATTATAATAATTTATATAATATATTAAAAGAGAACCTACAAAATAAAATAACCTATAATATATATTAATATAGATATAATATAAATTAATTTATTACCTATACAAGGTTAACTTATTGACCTACAAAATATTACCTCAATAATATAAGATATAAATAGAAATCATATATATAAATTCTACATTAATATAAGTTTTTAATGTATAAATTAATATTACCTACATTAAAATAGGTTATATATTATATATAATAAATACTTAAAATAATATAGGTATTTTATATACCAATATATTATAGGCTATAATTTGTTTTGGAGAACCTATATATATATTAATATAAATTAATATAAAAAAATATACATGAAAAAAAATTATTAATGAAAAGAATAAGGAGAACACATAATAATAAAACTATATCATAAAAATTTCGATGGCGCACACCGGTCTGCTACGTGAGGACGTTGCCTGCATGAGGGTCGCGCCCTCTTTGCATGCTTGATCGGTCCTTGGGTGGTGTTGTGTTTTCCTGGTGAGGGTGTGTTATTAGCTGTGGGGGGTTTGTTTTATTTGCTGGGTGTTTCCTCTTTAGGCAAGGGGGTGTGTCTTGGGTGGGGGCAATTTCCTGGGTTGGTTTTTGCTGCGGGTAGTCTCTTCTCTGGCCACCGATGTTGGGTGGGGCTTGGCTTTTTTTGAGCCAGTCCTAAGACTTGTATAAGTTCGATGGGTGTCGATCTCAGTCCGCTTTGGCAGGAATTTGAAGATCGGCTTTGCATGGCTCAAGGGGAGGCTTCGGGGGTTAAACCCTGAATGGATTTTTGTGCGGCAGTTGGTATTTCATCGCCAAATCGTTCTCTGAAGGTTTTTAATAATAGCTTGTTCTCAGATGGCCCAAGTAATGAGGGATTTGTTCATATTGGTGGTTCTCGTATTCCGAAGACAAATGGGTGCCTTGAACGCTCCAAGGAAAGGCCGGTGCTGATTATTCAACTGGAATCAATTGCGGAGGACATTGAGTATTTCTCAAAACATGCTTTGCTCTGCAAATTTTTGAGAATGACGGTTTCACTCCAACTTTTGGAAGCATGGGCTCATCGTTCTTGGTCCCCGGAGGGTGAGATGGACATAATGTTGTTAGCTAACAACTACTTTATGGTGACATTTAATTGCATGGCGGATCGCATTAGAGTTTTTGAAGGTGGGCCTTATTTCCACAACAAGGTTGGCCTATTCATTAAGCCATGGCATGCGGGTTTTGATCCTTCAGAAGAGCTTCCAAATCGGGTGCCAATTTGGGTTCGGCTCCCTAGATTTCCAGTGGAATTTTGGCGCAATGACATTTTGCATCGAGTAGCTTCATTATTGGGTAAACCGGTTGGTCCTTCTCAACAAACCCAGGACAAAAAGGTAATGACTTTTGCTCGTATTTGTGTTGAAATGAATTTAAATAACCCTATCCCAGAATCTTTGGAAATACGTGTGGGTTCATGTTCTTGGGTGCAACAACTGGACTACGAGACTTTGCCTTTTCGTTGTCATCTCTGTCGGGAATATGGGCATTTGCAAAGAAGATTCCTGAAGTTTAAATCTCTCGGAAATCCAACAGCTCAACCTCCTCACAACCCTTCAAAGGTTGACAAGGGTAAGGAGCCTGTGTCAGGTGAGGCTATGGATGCTGAGGGTTTTCTTTCGGCCAAGTCTCGTAATAGGAACCATGGCCAAAGGAGGACAATTAAGGATCGTCAGGATGGAGATTCTTGTAACAGATTTGAGGTGCTTGATGATCTTGCTCATCAGGATCTAGATTCGGGTTTGCTGCTTTTGAATTAGGGTGGTTCAGAAGGGGTTCAGGAAGGCATTTTCCCAGAGTATATCCAATCTTCCTAGGAAATTGGGGTTGCTTTTCCGGAACTAGACCTGAGTGTGGTGGTGCATGGGAGGGTTGAGCCTTTAGTGGGGTTGTCATTGGGGGACAAGGGGCCCTCTAGCCTAGTGGAGAAAGAGGGGGCGGGTTTGGTGAAAGGGAATAAGGCTTCTCCCTCTTTGGGAATTCTTCAGAAGGATCTAAAGAAAGGGGTGGTGGAGAAGACTTCTAAAGCGGGGAGAAAGAAGGATTTGGAGAAATTAAAGTTGATGGGGGAGTCTCTGGTGGAGGTTGGGTCTATAAAGACCCTAGATTCACATTTCTCTAACCCTCCAAAATGATTCTCCTCTCCTGGAATGTAAGGGGCCTGAACAATGACGCTCGACAAAAAGTTTTTCGTGATTTGTTGCGTTCTCACTCTCCTGATGTCTTGATTCTTTAGGAAACTAAGTTATCGGTTGAAGGTATGATGGGCGTGATGCTTAAGCTGTGGTTGCGGGGAAATTTTTAGTGTATTGGGGCTCATGGTAATGCGGGTGGGGTGGCTTGCCTATGGAATCCATTGAAGATTCATCCTCTTTGGTGGGTGTCCTCCAAGTCCTCCATCTCTATGGTTGTTACAAGTTTGGAGTTGGGGGAAACTATTCTTCTCTCAAACATCTACACGCCCACTGATTTTCCTGGTAAGAAGTTATTGTGGTCTCATATTAGTTATGTTCGGAACCTAGCTCCTTTGTTCCCCTGGATTGTGGCAGGGGATTTCAATGCTATAGATGAAAATATGGGTGGTGTTGCAAGATTGGAACCCTCAACTTTCCTTTTTTGTGATAATATCTCTGCTTTGAACTTGGTTGACATTAAACCCCGAAATGGGAAGTTTCCTTGGAACAATAGGAGATTGGGGGAGAGTTGTATTGCTGAGAGGCTTGATCGTTTTTTGGCATCCTGTTTCTTAGTTGGCAGAGGGTTATCTTCTAGCTCTGAGATTTTGGACTGGAGGGGCTCAGATCATTGGCCTATCAAGTTTTCGGCCTTTTCTGCTCGGGTGACTCGGTCCCCTTCTTTTAAGTTCTAGCTTATGTGGTTAAGAGATCCTCCTTTGCAGGTGTTTATGGCTGATTGGTGGAGAATGGGAAGACCTACTTTTGGCACTACCATGTACTCCTTTTGTAAGTGGCTGCAATTTGTAAAATATCAACTTAAAAGGTGGAATAGGCAGTATTTTGGCAACATTTTTCATGCTAAGGTTGATGCTCAAGTGGTCTTGGATGTCATCACTCGGGAAATGAGGGAGTGTGGTATTTCTGAGGATTTACTTAGGGAGGAAGCCTAGGCCCAAAGAGCTTTGGAGGAGTGTGAGCTACGTGAGGAAATTTTTTGGAAGCAAAAGGCTAGGGTTGAGTGGTTATAGGAGGGTGACAGAAACACTGCCTTATTCTTCAACTTGGTTAAGGCTAGGAGACATGGTAACTCTATGCCTATTCTGGTAAATGACAGGGGTGAGCATCTATCTTCCCTGCAGGATATTTCTAAAGAGGCTTATGAGTTCTACGCTTCTCTATTTTGTGAGGATTCTCAGGATGTTACGAAGGAAGAAAACCAAGTGTTGGCTTGTATTCCCTCTTTGGTCACTAGAGAGATGAATGAGCATCTCTTGTGAGATATCTCATTGGAGGAATTAGAGGGTATTGTTTTTCAGATGAAGAAAGGAAAAGCCCCTAGTCTTGATGGGTTTCTTGTTGAATTTTATCAAGAATTTTGGGACATTACTAAGTTGGACTTGTTGGAGGTGGTGCGGGAGTCTCAGAAAAATAGGCACATGCTTCGAGCTTTAACTCTACCTTCTTGGCCCTCATTCCCAAATGTAAGGGGGCGGATCATTTGAGTCAATTTCGTCCCATTTCTCTTTGTAATGTAGTGTATAAAATTATTTCCAAGCTAATAGCTAAAAGGCTGAAGCGGTGGCTCAGTGGGCTCATCTCTGAGGAACAAAGTGGTTTTGTGGAGGACCGCCAAATTTTGGATGGGGTGGTCATTGCTACGGAGACCATTCACTCGATGGCTTCCTCAAAAGAAAAGGCTATGTTCACCAAGCTTGACATAGCGAAGGCTTATGATAGAGTGAGGTGGTCCTTTTTGTGGAAAATTCTTTTTTAGTTTGGATTTGCGGAGGAATGGATCCAGTGGGTGATGAGTTGTGTTACATCCACTTCATTCTTGGTGTTGATTAATGGGGAGCCTACCACTCTTTTTAGTGCTTCCAGGGGTCTTCATCAAGGAGATTCTATCTCTCCTTACTTATTTATACTGTTGGCGGAAGGTTTGGGTAGACTTATGAAATGTTATGTGGAGTTGGGTTTGATTCAGGGTTGGAATTGGGGAAATGACTTGCCTTCTCAGTCTCACCTGCAATTTGTGGATGATACGTCTCTGATGGGTTTGGCGAGGATTAGGGAAGCTTCGAATCTATGCAAGGCCTTGGATATCTATCTTGTTGTTGTTGGTCAAAGGATTAATGAAGAAAAATCCTCCATTTTCTTCTTTAATACTCTGTGGCCTATTCAACAAAGGATTTCTCGTATTTTGAGGTTCCAGATTGGTTCTCTCCCACTAACCTATTTGGGTATTCCTATTTCTGTTGGCAGACTGCCCAAAGATTCTTGACAAAATATCTTTGACAAGTTTCGTGTGAAGGTTAGTCATTGGACTCATCGATGGTTGTCTTTCGCTGGGCGGGTTCTGCATCTTAAGTCTGTGGTGCAAGCTCTTCCTATTTATAGGTGCATGCTACAGGTTGCTCCTGCTGGGTTTATGAAGGATATGAACTCTCTGGCTAGACAATTCTTATGGGCGGGTAGCTTGTCCTCATCTAAATGGAGCCTGATTAAGTGGGATTTTTTTTGTAGCCCAAGGCAGGTGGGGGGTCTTGGTTTGAGGAAGGAGGCTTGGTCCAAATTGGCGTTGGTTGTAAAGCTTTATTGGAGGTGGTGTGAGGAACAAGACATTAGTTGGGCTAGGATCTTAACCCACAAGTATCTCCTGGGAATTTGCAAGGAGGAGCTTCCTAGATTTCCTTTGGATGGGAAAGGCTCGGTGATTTGGGGAACGCTTAAGAAATGTGTCATGCTAATCAAGGAGGGCCTATTCTGGATTTGTAATAAGGGGGCTGAGGCTATGTTTTGGTCTAATTCTTGGGATGGTCACACACCTATTCTTCGTCAGTACCCTAATTTGGTGATTTGTCTCAACGCTTTTTGGAGGTCGGCTGGTCTAGAGTGAGTGATTCTAAGAATTTTGATCTTGGTGGACAGGTGGAGGTGGTTAGGTGGAAGGACCCTAGTGATTGGCCTATTCTCGGGATGGAGGAGGATAGTATTGTGCTTCAGAAGATCTTGGCTGGTAGACAATGCAATTCCCTAAGGGATAAGGATATTCTAGCTTGGAGCTTGAACCCTAAGGGAATTTTTACTGTGGCTAGTGGTTATCAAGCGTTGTTGTCTAGTAAGTATGGGGGGAGGGAGGTCCCTTGGTGGAAACATGTGTGGAATAAGTTCTCATGGACCAAGTGTAATTGTTTTTTTTGGACTCTTGCTTGGAATAGATGTTTGACTTGGGAGAATCTCTGTAAGCGGGGAGTCCAGGACCCCTCTATGTGTATGCTGTGTGGGTGCTGTGAGGAGGATTCTCCCCATTTATTTTTCTGGTGTTCTTATTCTATGCGGCTTTGGCATTGGTGGTGGGGTGTTTGGAAACAACCTTGTGTTCATGCATCTTCTCTTGAGGAGTTCTGGAGTAATCTGGATAGGTCCCCCTCCTAGGCCTCTTTTCTCCAAATTTTGTAGAGCATTGGTCCTACTTTCATCCTTTGGTAAATTTGGCTGGAAAGGAATCGTAGGATTTTTCATGGTGAAAAGATGTTGCCTCAACAGGTTTGGCACAAAATTATTGGTATGATGTAGGAGTCAGTGGAAGCTGAATGTGAAGTGGCTCTTCCGTTGGAAAGAAGTGATGATGAGATTGTGACTAGATTGGGGGTGTAGGGGTTGAATCTTGTCTCTGCCTGTGTTAGAAGAGGTAGGAGAGCAAAGAAGAAGGTTTAAAGGGTTGGAAGATGGATGCCTCCTCTGATGGAATTTCTGAAAATTAATACTGATGGTTCCTCTAGAGGCAATCCTGGGCTTACTGGTATTGGTGGAATTGGTAGAGACTGCTTGGGTTCGGTCATTTTTCTTTTCTCCATCCATAAGGGGTGGAATTCTAACAACCTCATGAAAGGGCTGGCAATTCTTTGGGCTATTGAGTGTGCTTGTACCTTGGGATGGCGTAAGGTTATCTATGTATCAGATTCCTAGATTATTGTTAATTTGTTGCTCGAGAAAAAGGTGGTTGGTGTTAATTGGAAAATTGCGATGGTGGTTAAATAGATTTTGCAGAGGTGCTCTGCTTTGGAAGTGGTATCTTTTTTCCACATTCCGCGGGAGTGGAATAGGGCGGCTGACTGTTTGGCCAAGTGGGCATCTGAACATGAGGAGGATTGGAGGATTGAGGAGTGGAGACAGTTATCTCTTGAGTATGTTCTTGAACTGGAGAGGGTCATTGCCGATGATATGGAAGGATAAGTTGTTGATGGTTGGTCGGGTGGTGGTTGTGTTCGTGCTTGAGGTTTTGGATTTTCCCTTGTGGGAGCTCACGAGCTTCCCCTTTCTTTTGTACTGTTAATCTTTTGATTTCAATAAAGTTTTTACCCCTTTTTATAAAAAAAAAATTATATCATAAAATATTAAAAATATAGATAAGAAAGATATTAGTTTAATGCAAAAAATAATAAAAACATAGATAACAAAGATATTAGTTTAATGGAAAGAATAATATATATATATATATATATATATATATATATATATATTTTATTATTTTAATAGTGTGAATCAAAATCTCTATAAAATAGTTAATTGGTTTTTGTAAGATTTTTTTTTAATAAAAAAATAACAATTACATACATACAAAAAATCATTTTAAAAAAATATAAAAATAAGTAACATTTATTTTATAAAGATTTAATTGGTTTTTATAAGATTTTCTTTAATAAAAAAATAACAATTATATACATAAAAAAAATCATTCTTAAAATAAAATGAAAATAAGTAACATTTATTTATTTTATAAAGATTTAATTGGTTTTTGTAAGATTTTCTATAATAAAAAAATAACAATTACATACATAAAAAAAATCATTCTTAAAAAAAAATGAAAATAAGTAACATTATTTATTTTATATAGATTTAATTGATTTTTATAAGATTTTCTTTAATAAAAAAATAACAATTACATACATACAAAAAATCATTCTTAAAAAAATATGAAAATAAGTAACATTTATTTATTTTATAAATATTTAATTGATTTTTGTAAGATTTTTTTTAATAAAAAAACAATTACATACATACAAAAAAATCATTCTTAAAAAAATTGTAAAAATAATAACATTTATTTATTTATAAAGATTTATTTGATTTTTATAAGATTTTCTTTAATAAAAAAATAACAATTACATACAAAAAAATCATTCTTAAAAAGATGTCAAAATAAATAACATTTATTTATTTTATAAAGATTTAATGAAATGATTTTATAAAGAAAAAAAAATGAATAATCAATCTTTAAAAAAATATTTGCATTGCTTTTCTTGTAAATTATAGGAAAAACAATGCAAATAACATATAACTTTTTAACCAATAATATGAACAAATTATTTTAACCAATAATATGCATAATTTTTTTTTTATAATTTATAAAGTTAAATATTTTGAAAGTTAACTTTAATTTTTTTTAAATTTTTTTTTTTTAAATATTGTTTTTGATTGATTGAATGAATGAAGACTTTTAATCATTTCCACGAGGTCAAGCAGCCTATGAGACCCACGAAACAACAACAGAAAGAAAAATACACAACAACAACCCAAAAAGAAGCCACCGTTCAACAATTACTTGGTCTCTCTTTCCTTCTAGATCTTGGATCTTCTACTATGTATTTTTATCAAGTAGTCAACACTTTTTGTTATTTTCTCCGCCTCAAACAGCTGTAAAAGTTGTCAACATTTAGGATCTCAATTTAATTGGCTTGAATATCCATATAAGTTGGACATTCCATGATGTAATGCCATTCTGTCTCAACATGCTTTAAAGTACAAAACCTACATATCCTATCAGCCCACTCTTCTTTAGGTGTTGTCCATCTCCTAGTTTCACACCGCAGTTGGTGTGAGCTAGTCCTTAGCTGAGCAATACGCATTTTCGCTTTCCATTTTATTTCCGCACCTATATAGTTCTTTTGAGAATGGTCATATGAGGGATTAAAGTGCTTGATGTAATATTCTCTTTTCCTTGATAGGTCCCTTTCCCACATGCTTTCTTTAACTTTTTGATGCACACACATTTTGATTGCCTTAATATTATTTGGACAATTATCAATGCTGATACCCCATTTACTCAACCACTTGTTATTTTGCTTCATCCACGTGCTTTTCCTTCTACTTAATATCTTTCCTGCTGCCATTTTGGGCCAACGGGACAACGCCATGTCCTCCAACCTCTTTAGATAACTTAGTAAATGAATCATAGCCGATGCCTCCACAAGTAAGGCCCCAGCCTCAGCTAGGACAATCTCATAAGGAACAAATGATTTTATTTTGAGGCTACTTGTGATTAGATGTTTTTGCAGCCTTTCAATTTGTCTCCACTTCGTTGCTGAAGTATTGCCACCCCAAACTTCACACCCATAGAGAACCACTAGCACCACTAACAGTCTGAAGAGAGTTTTCTTAGTTTTACAGTCCCATAATTCAGCACTCCTTGCAAAGAGTATAAAGCTTTTCATCCACCTTGGATCCTTTTTGCTCTACAAGTCTTCCAACTAAGTTTATAGTGGAAATCAAGGCCAAGGTACTTATAATCACTAACCACTTGTAAGGGGCTGCCTTTGAAAACAAATTTGGTAACTTCCTTCTTTCTCTTCTAGGTAAATATCATGACTTTAGTTTTGCTGGTGTTCACCTGCATCCCAACTTCTTTACAAAATAACTCGAGAGCTTTCAAGTGATCCCTCAAATCCTGTGTTGTTTTTGCCATTAGAATAAGGTCATCAACATATAGAAGCAATTTTATTACATAATTGGTCAAATCAACTCCTCCCCCACCAAAATTGTCTAACCATTCCTCTAGTTTGTCAATATATAGCACAAATAAAGTAGGTGAGAGAGGGCAACCTTGTTTGACGCCAATTTCACTTCCAAAACATTCTAACATTCCCTGTTTAGTTCTGATTTTAGCTTGTACCTGATCATATAATCTATGAACAACAACCCTATTCTATTTTGGAATTCCCAACTCTTCCATTCTAGACCGTAGCTTGCTTCTAGGAACCGTGCCAAACGCTTTCTTGAAGTCTACAAAGCAACAAAAGACCTCACCACCCTGTTTATCCCAAACTTTCTCAATTAAGTGTCGAAGAGTAATGCAATGGTCAATGGTGGAGTACTTTGGTCTAAATCTCGCTTGGCCTTTTGCTCTCTTTCCCTCTTTTTCTGCCCAACTACTAATCTGACGATCAACCATGCTCCCAAAAAGTTTTCCAAAGAGCAGGTTAATCATTATAGTGCGGTAGTTTGAGGGGTTGTTGATATCCCCACTTTTGTGCAAGAGGATGATGACACTAGTTGTCCAATTTGCTGGAAAACCATACTGAATGACCCTATTGAATATTCTTTTGATGTGCGGTGTAAGGGCATCCACACCCCATTTTAAATATTTTGATTGCAAGCCATCTATGTCACACGCTTTGCCCATCGCAAGCCTTTTAACTCCCTCTTTAATGTTTTTTGTGGAGAAGAGTTTAGCCCTTGAGTTAACCAAAGGAGGAACATCTTTGTCTTGCACCCTCTCATTTAACAGTTTTGCATATTCTAACCATTGCGAATATGTGATATTGTTCTCTATGATTGTGTTTTTTTGCTGTAATTCTTTCCAGAACCCTCTCGGATTGTGCCCACCCACAAAAATTAGCTCTTTCCGTCTTGTTTGCATGTAGACCTCTTTTTTCAGTCTCACAAGATTTTCATACTCCTTTTTATTTCCCTCATATTTGGCTATTCTTTTCGCTGCCTTGCATTCTTCGTCATACCATGGATTTTCTGGAAAGCTATTTTTCCTATCTCTCTTAGGTCTAGACCTTTTGCACCAACTAAGAGATTTGAGGATTATTGAAGTCAGATTATTGTTGCATATTATTTTTTTGTTTATAGAGGTCATCTCAGTACCACCCACCTCTTGAATCTATTTTTCAAGATTTGTTCGAAAGATTTCTTGATTTTCCTGTGTCAAGAGGATCGTTCCATGAAAAGACTCCTTTTGATTTGATTGCAGCCTAGCTGATAATTAGTGTCTTGTTGCATGCTGATTTTTCCATATATAGGATTGTGATCTGATTTCATTTCCATGGGACACTCCCTCACCCCCACCTCAACTAACCTTTCCATAAGATTCTTTGAACATATGAGATAATCCACCACACTTTGTCCATTGTACGTGTGACAAGTAATGTTCCCTGAGCTCGGCCAACCTTGTATCCCGTTGCATATAACCAAACCATAAACACTACACACCCCTAATAGTTCAGCTCCGTACTGAGTGATGCCTCCTTTTTTATCTTGAGAATTTCTTTCCCATTTTTGATTCTCTTCTTCTATCCATAGGGGGTTGTCTCTTATTCCCTCTTCCTTTCTAAGATATAGAGCCTGGTTATTTGTTGTTCTTGCATTAAAGTCTCCTATTAGAATGATTTCTCCTATATTATTATATGTTGAAATGTCATTTTTTAAAGCTGCACATGGGTCCTCTTTATCTAGCTTCCTCTTCTTATAAAACTTTGAACCATGCGGAGCAAAGTAGCAGGCAATGAGAAAGATTGTGAGATCTTTGATCTTTATTTTCAACCATATGTATTGGTTATTTGGATCTTCTTTTTCCACTTGTATGGTTCTTTCCCATGATTCTTTTATCAAAACTGCCACTCCCCCATGCCCTTTACCACTTTCTGTTAATTCGTTCCAAACCGATACCTTTAAGTAACCTTCAAAAATTGGGATTTTCAGCCATCATGCTCGTGTGTTTCAATGAGGAAAATTATGTCCTTCCCCTCTGCTATGGGCCCTAAACTAGGACCCCGCCTCCAAGGGTAGCCCCTGCAATTCCATCTTACCAATGAAAGGTGTTCCTGGGGGGGCCCGCCTTCCTATTTTCCATGTGTCATTGTATTGCTGATTTGAGCCTTTCCTCTATACAACCATGCCTCGTTACCTGCGCTTCTTGCTACTATAACTTTATCCCACTCTTTTCTTCTTTCCTCTAATTGTGTTGGAGTTAGATCGTCATCTATGTAAAAAAGTGTACCCTTAAGAAACCTTTTGTTCCTTAAGATTTTGTTTTTATCTTCCACGTTTCTTAATGTTACCCTTATATTCCTATTTCTGCCATTCTGTAACATTCTACCAATTCTGCTTGCTTTGTGTATATGCCCTATCCACTCCAACTTGTCTGCTAAAAATTCTTTTATTAACTTATCAGTGTGCTCTCCTTCCCCATGATCCTTCAACCCTTTTATTATTAAATTGGTTGCCTTATCCTGACGATTTCTTTCCTCCCATATATGTTGTTTAACCTGCTTCTCTATGAGTTCTTTTTGGTTCGTTGTTGGTCCTTTTGTCACTTGAGCCCATGACTTTACCTCGTCTAATTGTTCCTTTAACTTAGCCTCTTTAGCTTCTATGTTTGCTATTGTTGTTTGAAAATCTTGCAACTGCGAAGTGCCACCCACTTCCGCCACTTTAGAAATGTTTCTATTGCTGATATGTTTTAATTCCTGCTTTAAGGTTGGAATTTCCTGTTGTCCTATTTTTATGCTGATTTGCAACTTGCCTATTTCCATGTTAAGCAGTTTGTTTTCCTGCGAAATCTTCTTAGTAGCCGCTATGGCCTCTTGCCATTTGTGACCTTTCAACCGCTCAGACAACTCTAGCTCTTCTAACCTCTTTTTTAGTCCCATTTGCTCGCTAACATATAGATCTAAGGACCAGATTAAAGGAGTTGAACTAGGGCTATAAATATCATTTTTTCCTTCCACCTCTGCCTCTAAATCTGCCACCTCTTCCTGCTGCTTCACCTCTTCAGCAAACTTGAAATGATGATTCTTTATGACACCCCTTACAAACTGATTTTCATGGTGTTCTTGTCTTGTTATAGGGGTTCTGACTTGCCTTTGTGTTGATTTTGAGTTAACTGTTGCACGACTGAAGCTCATAAGCTTTGGGAGGATTGCAACAAACTTGTTGCAACCCAACCACTTCAGCCTTCTTGTTATTTTGGGTAGCCTTCGTTGTAAGATCCTTTTATATTGTTTGTCATTTACGAATGTTAACTTCCCCCTTGGGTTTGCTTCTTTGGTTTGTGTGTTACTTTGCCCTTGACTATGCCAAGGTGTCTCTGAAGCAACTGATGCTATGACAACATGAGAGTTTTAGTTTTTTGAGGTGCAAGGTGGGACATACGGTACTAGCATGCCAGCCTGGGGTACCAATTCAAATTCTTTCATGTTCTCTATACCCCTGTCCCCACCAACCTCTACCGAAGAAATATTGACTCTGCTTTTGTTATGGTTTGAAAGCTCTATTGTTGGCCCTACAGCCTGCTCGCTAGGGTTACCCACCATATCATATGAACCTAGTTTTAAAACAGACACTGTTTGCCTTGTTTGAAAGATAGCAAAATAAAACCTAGTCCTAGCCTTGAAAATGCCGGAATTTTAAAAAATACTTTTCATCAGAAGACAAAAGGAAACTGAAGAATAACGCTGGGGACTCACCTCACACTGCCCAGAATTTGTTTTGTCCGGTGAGTAAAACTAAATTATTAATAACTCTTGAGTAAAACTCATTAGAATAGTTTTCTAGGTAGACAAGTACAATACTTAATATCTTAAAAAAAATAAAAATGACCAATAAAATTCAGCTGTAAAATTTGTAGCTGTTATAGTGGACGGTGGAAATTTAATGACAAAAGTAGGAAGTGGCGGTGAGCTCCCCTTGAATGGAGGTAACAAGTGGCCGTGAAAAAGACACGTTAATCGGTAATTAAACAAGCGATGGAAGCGTTTGGAGAAGACGGATTGTTAGCGGAGTGGTGCAATCAGATCACAACTTGCTGCTAGGCCTACTTCTCGCCAGATCTAGCTAAACATAGCACAATTCATATGCAACGTGCCAAAACTCGGATCAAAATCCACTAAAAATCTGTGGGGTGGACCACGTTGCCCATTCTCTACCGTTGAACCTATTTAATACATGTCTTGTTTACATTTAGTTCTCGCTTCCCCTCTACTTCTCTGCTCGCTCCAAATTAGTTCTACATCTATATATATCCCCATAATACCTTCTTCTCTGCTCAGAGGAAATCAATAGAGTAATACCTAGCTGTGACAAAATGTCTAGTGTCGATAGTCACAGAGAGGGTAAGGTGAATCAGAAGGATGATCATTATGATGATGGACATTCGGGCGGAAGCTTCAGCCGCCTCATGCGGCGCGTCTATTCATTAGAAGATCTGCTCAGGAAATTACGGTGGGAAAGGAGTGCAGTGCAAGCAGAGACAAAAGAAGAAATCTTGCAGTCAGATGGGGAAGCGTGTGGGTTTCGAATGCCTCTTCATTACCCTACCTTTTCTAAGGCGGACTACGAATCAATGGAGGAATGGAGGCTCGACTATCTATTTCATTACTATGGCTTGGATGTCACGGGTGATGTGGAATACAAGCAAAACTATGCAATTGGGGCCTTTCTCTGGCCTGATCAGTGCCCCTGAGATTTTTTTACAGCCTATGCAATATTCTTTTAGTTTTTAAGTCTACTACTTGTGGCTTTGACTTTGGCAGTGTCAGTGTGTTTAATGAGAGATATAAATTGCAAGATCTTTGTAGCAATGTGTTTAAATAGAAAAAGAATATATCTATTTTGATGTGTTCGAGCTATGGTTTCTGCTTCACCATGCTCGATTTGATGTAAAAAAATAATTGAAGATATGATAGTAAAAATGTTTTTTGAAAGATTCTTTTAATATATATATATATTTTTTATGTTTGTGAAGTTTTCTGTGTGTTTTTTTGGAAATGGATGATTTATATATTATTATTCATTGATTGTATAATAGCACATTCTATAATGGAAAGATTGTTCAATTTGAATTGCCTTGTTTTTTTTTAAAGGATTGTAACCTGATTTGCTCTATTATCTTTTCTCATTTTACTATCTTCGACCTAATTGTAAATCTATTGATATGAAAAGTTCTTTTATAATTTTGTTTCAGTTTGTTTAGGGGATGCAATGAAACTTTGGCTTTATCATTTCTTTATCTGTAGAATGTTAAGAATTGAGGAACAGTTAAAAAAAAGCTGTGGGGGGTAGATATATAATTCTAGAAAACATTTGACAGTCACTTTGAATTCAATTTTAAAATTGAAATTTCATGGAATAGAGGAAATTGTTTTAAAAAGGAAGAATAGGTAAAGTCAACTTGCATTGAAATTGTTCATCGTTCGTTAGACGTAAACTTTATAAGATGGTAGGTTGAAAGTTTATATTGTGTTAAGATGGATGTATGATGAACTAGTGAGAGGTCTTTTTAGGTAATTTATGATGTGGGTAGTTGACGATGATCAGCTATCTACCACCTCCACTTCTTTCCTCTTTTGAGGCATTTGTCAAAGTTCATTTTATGTTGAAATGTGTTTGGTGAAATTTTATGTATAAGAAGGTTAAATTGTTTAGAATATTATATATAGTCATTTTATTTTTAAAAATATTTTATTTAATATTTTGTTTTAATAAGTGTAGAAAAATTGGATTTTTTATTTAAATTAAAAATAAATTTAAAAAATATTTTATTAATGATATTTTAGTATGTTATAATGAAGATAATTATAATAAATAAAAAAATATTAAAATCAATGAAAATTAGTTTTAATAATATTTATGTTAAGTTAGGTTCAAATCAATATTGTAACAAAAAAGTCAAAATTTTGATGTCATCTTTTGATTTCTTCAATACACCTAAAGACATCCAAAATAATCTTGACTCTTAATTCTCTAAGTTTATACAAGGGTATTTTAATTTTTTTTGATGTTAGTCATATTGTGGTATAGACTAAAACAAGTCTAATAGTGGACATTCCAGAAACTATTAGACAAAGTTTTTAACCATCCAATACTATTATTGACAACAATTGAATAGAACAATAATGAAAAATGGGTAAATAGATAAACAATAATGATATGTGGCTAAATATATAGTAATAATTATAATAATAATCTTAAATTCAAATATAAACTTTCTCACTTAATTTTGTTAGGTTTTGCGAGCCAAATTAACACGTTTGTGTAATACATATTCTTTTAATTTTTTAATTGAAAAAATATATATATTATTAATAAATAAAAATTGTATAACATAAAAAAAAATTGAAGGAGGTGCAACTTAAACATGAATAACACATCAAGGTACAATACAAGCGCAGCTCTGTTTATTTCATTTAACGTTCTTATTCTGTTTCTACACACTCATCCAAAACGAGCATTGCATGGTAAAAATTTAACGTATGTAATACGCAACGCTGATCACGAATACCTCGCGGTTCTCGCCCGCTATCAATACTCGCCAACTGTACGTAACCGACGGCCATTGGTAGTTTCCACTCTCGCGCGTGCCACGTGGACGCGGTGGAGTAGAACGGCAATAAGAAGTATGAACACTTCGGGGAGTCCGCAAGCGTTGAAAGAAAATATGCCCAATTATTGGCCTCCGTTGTCGTGTCTAATTTAATTACAATTAATTTGGCTTGCTTTCCACGCATTCGCCTTATATTATTTCCTTTAGTGTGAGGCAAAACAAGGCGTTTCAAGTAGTGGTAATATGGCGGGCATGGATGTCGAGGCAGAGCAGGAGAGTGAAGGCAGGCCATTGGCATATGGAGGAGCAGGAGCAGGAGCGTGCGTGTTTCAGATGCCTGTGAATTACCCGAGGTATTCCAAGGCCGACTACGAATCCATGCCCGAATGGAGGTTGGATATTCTACTTGAGGAGTATGGTTTGGCTGTTGCAGGTGATCTTATATACAAACGAAATTATGCCATGGGAGCCTTCCTCTGGCCTCACCACTCCTCCCACTGATTCTATAATCTAGTTTCTGCTGTGAGCATGTAATTTAATTTCTGGTGTGAGTTAGGGTTTTTGTCTTCATTTTGAAGGCATCATATTTTGATTTAGTTTTTTAGTTAAATTCTGGTGTGAAGTCCGACAATAATTTAAGCTAAAACTTTGTGAAGCAACACGAGTACTGGGAATTTCCTTTTTGTCACGCCTTCCTCCGCCTTTGAGATTTTACCGACTTTCTTCTTAATGAATCCATAAAAAAGCTAAGCTAATGCACAGTTAATTTTTTTTTTAAATGTAGCTTTTCTTAAATTTGTGATTCATAACCAGTAAATTTGTTGGCGTAATAATTTTATAATTACAGAATATGGGTTATTACCACTATGGTTAGCCATTCACATGTTTTTTAACTTTTAATTTTATCTTTAAATTTTACAAATTTCTTTCTCACAATGGTCTAGTGGAAATATGTACAGTGTCCCATCTTAATCTTTTTTCTTTTTCTTTTCTTTTTATTTATGTGACATTTTTTTATAGTCAAAATAAAGGCTGTTTTGCACTGCAAATAAATAAAAGGTGTTTTGGGTTGATAGATAATTATGTTTGTTTTATTTTTTTGAATAGTGAGAAATATAAGCTGAGTTTTTTAACTTTTAGGATTATTATGTTAAATGAATTTTTTAAAATATTAAAAAATAATATTTTAGTTTAGAGAGATAGTAACAAATTGTTGAAAAGGTTTGAGATAATTTTAAAAAATAATATAAATTATTTTAAAGATTCAAATTTAATTTTTAAATTTATTAAATTAATATAAAGAGAATTAAAATCAAAATAAAATTTACTAATAATTTTAAATAATTAAAAAATTTAAAATATTTTATTGATTTTGATTTTGATTTTTTGTAGCTTCATTAATATTAATCAAACTTTTTTTTAATTTTTATCAGATTTGAAATGTTGTGAGCATACAATTCAAGGAATATAAAATAATCTATAATCTTCAATACTTCATCATTTAAAGTATTTATCTTTATGTATTATTCATTGAAAAAATAATATAACAATAATTATTAATATAAATGTTTTTAATACATCAATTTAAAAAATCTCACTCAACTTTGAATTGTTTGATTTATTTAAGAAATTATTTATTAGTCACAATAATATTGTTTAACTAGTTATTAGAAATTATATCTCTAAACAAATTAGAAGTTATAATTTTTTTCATTAGATTAAAATAGCCTATAATGATGCAATTTTTAGTAAAAAGGAAATTATAGGGAACGTGATGGTAAAAAGAGCTTAGTGACATAATCTTAAAGATTCACCAATTAGAAAATGTACCTATATTTTAATTTAAAGAATTGATCAACAATTTAAGTTATTCCTATGTTTATGGGTAGAGGAGAGTGATGTCATTTGAGTAGGTATGATTTTAAATTTTTATAATATAATTAAAATTAATTAATTATTTAATTATATTTTGATAAAAAATAATGAATATATTTATTGCAAACATTTTATGTTAAGAGAATAATTTGAAAAATAATTCAACAAATTTTTGAATAATCGTTGGTATATGTCATGTAGGATTTCGCGCACACATGGGTTAGTGTAGGATCATGGGCTCCAAACTAGATCTTTAAGTGGCAATGAGAATTTTGAAAAATAGAGTTAGACAACTTGATATAAAAAATTGAATAGGTTATTAATATAATTTGAAAAATATAGAAGAACAAAATTTGTAAGCTATTAGTCCTTTTTTGGGAAAAAACTAAATCTATTTAGTAAAAAAATAAAATTTCAATATAGTGGTACTAAATTTTCAACAAAAAACAAAACAAGTGTAAGTCTGACTAACCTAAGTACAAGAATTTCTGTTTTTTTGAAACTTTCAATATAAGTAGAGATAGAGTGAACAAAAAGCTATGGATCAAAGTAAGTAATTCAATTTTGCAGAGGTTTCACATACAAGATAACTAAAGAGAACTATTACTATAATAGTACTAAAGAGAACTACTACTATAATGTGTATGTGGGATAACTAATTTTATTCTAATTTATCATATGGGTGACACAACATATGTACCCAACTTATGTTATGTATAATACCTACTACATGTCAAGATGGGAGTTCCTCTAAAATGGTAAGATAAAGCTACCAACAAAACCATTGAACATATTTTAAGAGAAATAATTGATAAACATGTAAGTAAATGGAACAAACAACTTGTTCTTGTATTATGGGCTTATATAATTAGTATTCACACCCCCATGAGGTATATACCTTATTGTTTGGTTTACGGTACTAAGGTTGTTATCTCTCTAGAATTAGGTATCCCTTTGTTGAGAGTTTCCCAAGTAGCACAATTATTGATGCCATTAGACATAAAGAACATCAATTACAAGAAGTTGAACATTTGATGGTAAAAGATGCATTATAATTTTTTTAAGAATATCAAGGATAGTTAAGGAACACTTATAACAAAGGCATCATTAATAGATATTTCCTGCTATGTGATTTAGTTCTTTATGCTAACCCAAAAAACCCAAATGATGAGAACAAGTTGCATGAATTATTTTTGTCTTAATTGGATAGGACCTTTCAAATTACTACTTCTTGGTTTGGATTAGGAGATTTATCTTATTTACTTCCAAAAGGAAAGTCAATGAAGCATCCCATCAATATTACACTTATGTTAATGATTAGAGGCATGCCAAGACAATTAAAACAATGCTTGTCATCCTTATAATTCACATCTCTTTTACATCTTTGATATGCTTATATGATCTTTATTTAGCTTTTGGTGCCATTCTTGGTTTATCATTTGCCCATATTGAAGGCAACTTCACTAAGAGACCTAAATTCTCCTCTCCTATTGATGTGCTTACATGATACATCATGCTTTCTTATCATGTGCCTATAATGAGGGGCAACTTAATTTCATGTTCCTCGATGAATATTTCATATTCTTAAGTTCGCATGCTTTATTATTTTCCTCTCCCCCAATTCCTTACATCATTTAGATGCACCCATATAAAGAGGCATACTTTATATTATTTTGTAAGTGTTGATGGAGCACTCAAACCAAGGACATGACAAGAACAATATAAGAATGATTTTAGCATTCTTACAAAAGTGAATATTTACTTTTTCATGTTAATTAAGAATATCTTTATACTTTGAAATACACTTATATTGATTTGTAAGCATATCAAAGAAGAGGGAAAATATTAATGATGAAATTAAACATATCCATACAATTTCCCATTTAATCTTGTGCCCACTTTGATGAAAAAATCTTAATCCAATAATATATTAAATTTAGCTCATGACCACAGCCCTATTCACCTGCATTTTACCCCAATGCACTTATTCCATATATTCATTACGTGTACTCGTGCCCCTATTTCATAAATCCTAAAACTACGGACAACAAATTTCCTCCACGTGTTATTCTGGAACATTCTCTTCTACACACTCACCCGAATCAAGCATCGCATGTGACAAAATCAACGTATATAACACGTAACGCTCTTCACGAATACCTCGCACAAATAAATTCCTTCCAAAAATCGTAACCGATGGATGGCCAATGGTGTTTACCATTCTCAACAACTCTTAAAACGGGCGTGCCACGTGGACACAGGGGAGTATAACGGCAGTAAAAATTAGAAACATTTCGGGGAGTCCGTTACTGTTAGAAGAATATATGCCCAATTATTGCGCTCCGTTGTCGTGTCTAATTCTATTACTGTAATTTTGGCTTGCCCTCCACGCATTCTCTTTATATTATTTCCTTCCCTCCGACTTCGAAAACTGTGAGGCAAAACACGGCGTTTCAAATAGTGCAAATATGGCGGGCATGGATGTTGAGGCAGAGCAGGAGCGGAAAGGCATTTGCAGCCTGATGCGCCGCGTGAGTTCGCTTGAACATCTTTTGAACAAGTTACGGGGGGAAAAGGGAGCAGAGGCTAGTTTTTGTGAGAGTGAAGGCAGGCCATTGGGATATGGAGGAGCGTGCGCGTTTCAGATGCCTGTGAATTACCCGAGGTATTCCAAGGCCGACTACGAATCCATGCCCGAATGGAGGTTGGATATTCTACTTCAGGAGTATGGTCTGGCTGTTACAGGTGATCTTACATACAAACGAAATTTTGCCATGGGAGCCTTCCTTTGGCCTCACCACTCCTCCTACTGATTATGTAATCTAGTTTCTGCTGTGAGTTAGGGTTTCTGTCTTCATTTTGAAAGCATCATATTTTGATTCAGTTTTTTATTTAAATTCTGGTGTGAAGTCTGACAATATTTTAAGTTAAAACTTTGTGAAGAAACACAATAAGTAGGTTCTTACCATTATGGTCACCCATTTACATGACTTTTTACTCTATCTTTAGATTTTACAAGTTCCTTTCTCACAACGTTCTAGTGAAAATATGTACGGTGTCCCATCTCCATATATTTCTGTAACATTTTTTGTCTTTTTTAAAAAAAAAAAGGCTTGCCACACCTTCCTGGCTCTCTGTTTTGCATTGCAAATAATACAAGAAGATTTGGGTTGATTTTTGTTTGTTTCGATTTTTTCAGTATTTAGAAATAACGTTTGTGATTTTAATTTCAAGGGAATTTTATAAAATATAAAGAGAATTTAAAGTTAGAGAGAAAAACAAGTTGAAAATACTTATCAATAATAAATTATTGAAAAAGTTTCAAAAGTTTTTAAAATAATATGAATTATATTTAGATAAACAAATTTTGGATTCAATTGTGTCTATTCCTCGGGAAGAGGAAAATAATGAAATAGATTGCAGAAATGACCTTAAGAAGAGTTTGGGAAGAGGTGGGATAAGGAACGGAAAACGGAGAAAGGAGGGAAAATGCTTGGAGAAGGTAGGAGAGACAACTAGGAAGAAAAAGTAAAGAGAAAGAGAAGAAGAGTTGATGAAAAAGAAAAAAAGAAAAAAGGAGAAAAGTAATAGTAAAGAAATTAAAATGTAAAAAAGAAATACAACAAAACTGATGGCTAAGGATCTTTGGTAGAATCCACGCCTAAATGAAGGGTGGATGGAAAAGGATATCTTCTACCAAAGATCCTTTTCCATCCACCCTTCATTCAGGCATTTACATGGTTAATTTCTCTTGTGGGTTGTCATACATTGGAGAAATGGGTTGCTCCATCATGACCAGGATCAAGGAACTAGTGTCGATATTAGGCATGACCGTATCTTGAAATCAGCCCTAGTTGAACACTCCTCCCACACCAAGCATCATATTTTCCTTGAGGATACCAAAGTTTTGGTGAAGGAAGATTTCTTCAAGAGGAAACTCCTTGAGGCCATCCTTATTAAAGGCCACACCACCAATCTCAATCGTGATGAAGGATGACATCTTAGTCCATCCTGGAAACCCTTATTAACTTCCTCCCAAAGGCATCCCCATCCCTCATGATCCATCTCTCCCCCCTCCTTCCTCCCTTCCCGCTTTCTCTCTAACCTCATTTCCTCTCACCCCATATTCTCCCATACCCTTCCTCTTTTCTTTCCCTTCCCCTCCTTGTATCCTTCTTTTACCCTCTCCTTCCTATCTGATTTTCCCTCCCCCTTTCTTACATTCTCTTTTGTTCCCTTGTCCTTTTCATCTCTTCCTCTTGTCAAACCTTCTTGTTATCTTTTACCTTCTAGGATCTCATCCTCCCTTCTTGTCCTTCTTTCCTTCTCATTTTCAGGTTCCTTCATATCTTTTTTGGTTGTTTTTTGATCTATTGTTGTGCTTCTTTTGTTCTTGTTATCTCTCCATCTTTACTTTCATTGTTGCATTGTGACTCACACCCTCATTCTTATCTTAGATACTTTCTTCGTTTTTGTTGGTTATATTGATTGAGCTCCTTTATTTCTTTAATTTGTTTTATCTACTTGTAAATTAATGGTTTAATTTATATTTTTAGATTTCAATATCTTGGTTTTAATTAATTAGCATTTAATGATTTAATTTTATAGATCTTGTTATCTTAGTTATAATTAATTAAAATTTATAATAATTTAATTTACAACATTTCAATATCTTAGTTTTATTTAACATTTACAACATTAGTAATTAAATTATGCAATCTAATTAATAATAATTAAATTAGAAGGAATGAAATCCTTCTATAATATTTAATAGATGGCTATAATATTTAAATAATTTTCTTTTATAATAAAAGTTTTATCTATAATTAAATATGATTATTTAATCTTTTATTATTTATCATTTATCTTGTCATCTTATTTCAAATTTTCTTATGTTCATTTTATTTTTCTTGTTAGTTACAATTAGTTTTTTCATTTTTTTCATTATCATATTGTTATAAAATATTTATCCCATCAGTTTTGTTGTATTTCTTTTTTACACTTTAATTTCTTTGCTATTACTTTTCTCCTTTTTTCTTTTTTCTTTTTTCATCAACTTGTCTTCTCTTTCTCTTTACTTTTTCTTCCTAGTTGTCTCTCCTACCTTCTTCAGGCATCTCTCCCTCCTTTCTCCATGTTTTGTTCCTTACCCCACCTCTTCCCCAACTCTTCTTAAGGTCATTTCTGCAATCTATTTCATTATTTTCCTCTTCTTGATGATGAATCACCGAGTGTGATTCGAAACGTCGATGCAAATAAATAGACACAGTTGAATCCATAATTTTCTTATCTAAATCTCATGGACTGTGGAAAAATCATTCCTACTACTAATATGAATTATTTTAGAGATCAAATTTAGATTAAAAAGAATATTAAAATTAATATGAAATTTATCAATAAATTTTGAATAATTATAATACTTTAAATCTTCTAATTGATTTTGAATCTAATTTTTTCTATCTTCACTAACATTAAAGCATACCCTTTTTATTTTTATCAAATTTCAAAATCATACTACATGAATTAATATGAACATACATTTCAAGTGACATAAAAATATTTATGACACTAAACACTTTTAATACTGCATCCTTCATTGCATATTAATTGTAACCATGTACTCAAGAGATGTTTAAATATAATAAAAATTAGCATATAAAATTCTTAAGTATAATTATTAGAATTAAATCTTAACTTAGATAGTAGCAATGTAGCCATTTAGAAAGGGGAGAAGGAAATGTGGGTTGAAAATTTTAGATTTACTGAAGAATTAAGATGAACATTTTATTAAAAAATAGTAATAAAAATATGGTACACAAAATATGGAAAAGAGATAAAGTTATTATAAACCACCTAAACACTCAAATCAAAGGTTTATTAGCATAAATTTGACACCAGATTAAAAAATCTACTATGTTTAGATCAACAACTAATTATATTGAAAAATAAATTAAAAATTAATATTAAATTATATAATAATAAAGCTAAAAATATTGTAGTACTAATAATCACTCCACTACCTCAAAAAATGGAGAGAGAGTGTGTGTGTTTAAAGATAACTAAGCATCACCATACATAAAATTGATGAAAAACCTATACTTTGTATAGGTGAAAGAGGATTTATTCTTGTGACTTAAAAGACTCAATATTTCTACCTTGAAAACTAGTGTGTCTATGTGTCCCATTGCTCAGAAAAAGAGGTGCACACACATGTGCAAAGAAGGAATAGAGTGACATCTTAGAAAATAATTACACTCCAATGATCCACACTATGTTATATTTCTACATAGGTTGGGAAAGGATTAGGGAATATACTATCAATAGGCGTGAAGATGCCATTATAAATCCTTTGATATATCCTATATTATTAGTAGCTCATCATATCCGGCCTCAAAATAATAAAGTATGATTTTATCAACAATTATACATAAAGGTAAATACATAGAGATGCGTGTTGCCTATGCATCCATCCCCACTCATGTTGAATAAGAGAAATGAAGGTTCATGTAAAACTCTCAATATTTGCAATGAGATCATTATCCTTAACAAAGTAAGGGGCTATTGGTGGGTAAAAATATTTTGGTGCTCCAAATAAGGTTGGATTTGGGAGGCACTACAAAGCAAGTTCTTATGTCATCCAAAGATGACATATTTTAGAGTCTCATCACCATGTAGATAAGGTGGATTGTTTATTATCTTATTGAGTGAGTACAAATACATGTTAAGGCCACACACCTCCACTACATTATATTTTGCATCAAGCACATTTGATCCATTCATTTGTGTGGATATGTTGTCACCACATGCTACATGGTACAAATAAATGGATAATATGAGCTACGTTGATTGAGCATGTTTCTCACCTATGATTTATTGAATACATATCATTTTATTAATTTAGAGCATAATTTTTTTTAGATAAGATGTCTTCCCATGTCAAATGTCATATAGGAAAATAACAAGTAGGTAAGTGCAAGAAGTTGGGTCCACGAAGAGGGGAAGTTTTGGCCAAAAAATGTCGACAAGAATAGGAACCCTAGCCTTAGATCAAGATCTCATTCCCAAATGGGTCCCATTCTAAAAATAGAACTGGTACCCATTTTAAAATGGGTGCCCGTTCTAAAAATAGAACGACCACCTATTTTGAAATGGGTGCTCATTCTAAAAATTGAATAGACACCCGTTTAAAAATAGGTATCCATTCTAAAAATAATTGAAATTCCAACCCATTTTTTGATTTAGTTTTAGGCTTAGGAAAGGCTTGGTAACCCAACTCTTAGCCTTGGACCTGTAACTAAAATACTAAGGCAATGTTGAGAGAAATAACTAACTTCGACAATATAGCTGATGGGTTTTTTTCAAAATTGCCTTATGAAATTAAAATCTATTATAGATCATGATGTCTAGTTTTCAAATATCTAGCTTTTTAATGATTGGATTATGTTTTCTATTTTTAATTAATTTCTAAGGAAATTGGTCCATAAATGGTGCAGACAACAAAACTCTGTCGTTGTCCAAGCTAACTTCACACAATTTCACAACTTCAAATAGGTAATATTCTACCTGAAGATCACAACCAACAAATATTCCTTTATTCAAATTTAAGATTTAACAATCAAATTATAAATTCCAAAAAATTGCAACCAAGTGATCACTTGAATTGACAATTACATTTGTCAATCAAATTCAACTTAAAACTCAGATTAATGCATAATGAATAATTAAGGGAAATTTAAATTTAACCATCCAAATTCACATTACAATACTCAAAATATTACACCATTTATTTTTCTTATCTCCTCTATTCAAATCCCAAGCAATTCTCTCATACATTTAAACTTTCATTTAATCCTGGCACAACTTCCTGTCATAATGCAACTTTGCCTAGAGAAGTTACTTCTTAACCTTCTTGACCACCTTCTAAGTCTCTATTGTACACCTCTTTCTCTCTAAATTTTTGTGCATCCTCACCTCCTCTATGTTGTGTGGCCTTATTCATTCAAGGTTTGTATTTCATTCACATTCCTCGAGAAAATATGGCACTGCTTCCTCTAGTTTTAACCCAATGTGCACCCCAAAATATTTAATCTACTTTCATTTTTAATTCTTTTGTATGCATTCAATAGATTTAATCTATCTTGCATTTCATTCTAACACAACCTCTCTCACTATACTGTATGCCCCTCAATGGATTTTTTTATTTGTCTTGTGCCACTTCTTTAATCTACTGCCATTCCCTCTCTTCTTGCAAATTAGCGTAAAATTCCCACCCACTTCTTGTGTGGTAATTTTGTCTTGGTCTTCTATCTTTCCTGACATTCCATTTTCCTCTACTCCCCATACAAGTAGTGACCCTTAGTATTCTATTCCTTTCTTTTTGCATTCATGTTACATCTACCTGGTATGGTGCAACTTGTTTCTTTCCGTTGGTTTCTTTTGCACACATCACTTTATCTTTGACTGGATTTCATTTTCCCCCTCACAGATGACTTCCTCCTCTTCATTGTGCCCCTTAATCTACTCATTCCCTTAGCTGCCCCTTCTCATTCAAATTCATGTAAGAAATAAAATATTTTGGATTTGTTTCTTTTTAAAACAAAAACAACTTGAGTGAATTCATCAAAGTTAATTTGACAACGAAATAATAAGAAGTCACACCTAAGAAAAATGAAGGATGAATCATTTATTTCACACTGATAATAGACCTCCAAGATGAAAGTGTTATTTCAATAGGCATTAAAATTTAGAATGCAAATTGAACTTGCATCAATATACTACATTGTGTCAATCAATGACAACAATATCATTCACCCTCCACCACAATTGACCACCAACATCAAATTCAAATTTAACTCTAAAAACCAACCATAAACTCCAAAAATGCACATTAAATAAAAATCAGACCGAGACAAAAGAAATCCAAATTGAGCTATTTTTGGGTGAAGCGGATAGCTTGTTCGCTCGGGATGCTCCTGCATTAGACACATCGTGTAGGAAATTTGTGAGAATAGGCTCACAAAGATGGAGCTAAGTGATAGGATCACCCTTTCAGATTGTAAGCAATCTATAGCGAAATCCATCACTGTGAAATGTATGAAGGGTTATTTCTTCTTTCTCTTTTCCCAATATCTCTTTGGATCTTCCTCCAACAATGTTGCACCCTCTTCTTCCTTCCCCATGTGGAATCATGTCCACCATGACTTGTCCTCCTCTACCAAATACTTCCTCTTCTCCTCTCCTCCTTCATGGGATTCAACCCACCACAAGCCGACCACCTCCACCAAGAATCACCTACAACATCCTCTACAACTTATATATGAAAATACTTATACATACACCAATTTGTAATTACATGGTATCTTTCTCTCTCTATCTACTTGCACTAACTCTTTATTTACCTCAACAATATGAAATTTCAACTCAACCTCTTCATCACTAAATTCAAGAAAATTCAATTTTACCTCGTCTTTCGCTGTTGTAACTTTTCTCTCATCATCTGTTGCAACATCTTCCAACTATATAAATGCAATCACAACTACATATCCATCCTTCGCTACTATCTTCTCTTCATTTTTTACTTCTTCACTTTCCTTCATCTTGTCATCTTCTTCACATACATCTGTAGGGGTTTCTCTCACTTCTTTTGCTTTCCCTCTTGTGTTGCAACACCCATTTCTTCTACTCTTCTTTTCATTGTCCTATTTCAAGAGATCCCTCTTTTTCTCAATTTTCCTTTCCAATACCTCTACCCTAGCCTGAATCTTCCCCAATTCCTCATGAACTATCTTTCCCATTTCCTCAAAATTTTCATTTTCTATTATCTCCCAATATTATTCCTAGAACAATATTCTCATAGGTCTCATCACAACCCATCCATCTTTGTCTGCATCAATCTCACCTCAATTCTCACCTCATTCTCTACAATCTTCCATCACACTCTCAACCTAAAAAATAAATTCTTTAGCGGTTCCCTAGCTCTTGATTACTTAGGGCTTCTCTACTTGCAACAATCCTCACACAAGCTCTCCACAACCACTTCACTCTCCCGTAGGTCTTGGCATAAGCTATCTCATGTTCAACGCTCTGCCTATGCACTCAAAACCTCTTACTCTGATACCATTTGGTGCAAATGATAAAACTCTATCACTATCCAAGCCAACTTCAGACAATTTCACAACTTCAAATAGGTAATACTCTACCCAAAGATCACAACCAACAAATATTTCTTTATTCAAATTCATGATTTAACAATCAGATTATAAAATTCCCAAAATTTGCATCCAAGTGATCAATTGAATTGACAATTACATTTGTCAATCAAGTTCAACTTAAAACTTAGATTAATGTATAATGAATAATTAAGGGCAATTTAAATTTAACTATCCAAATTCACATTACAATACTCAAAATATTACACCTTTTTTTCTTATCTCCTTGTTTAAATCCCATGTAATTCTCTCATACATTTAAAATTTCATTTAATCCTCTTGTAGCTTCTTGGGTCTTTGATTCTTGGGTTGGTTCCAATCAAGTTTTTTATTTAGATAAAGGTGAAGGGTTTTTTGTGGTTATTTTTTTTGAGAAAGATGTAAGAAATGTTGTTCTGCGGAAAAAGAATTGGATGATGGATGGTTATGGTCTGTTTACTACTCTTTGGACCCCGAATTTTAACTCTAGTTGGGTCAAGCCTCAATTCATTCCTTTTTGGATTCAACTTTAGGGTCTTCCTTTGGAGTATAGAGAACAGGGCATTATTGAAATCCTGGGTAATAAACTGGGAATCTTTATGAATCTTGATTTGGGTTTTTTCTCAAACCCATCATTGCCAGTTAGGTTGCCGGTTTTATTGGATGTGCGTAAGAAATTGCCCTCCAGTGCCTTAATTAAGACAGTGTATGGCTCTTGGGTTCAAGCTATTGTAGTGGAAGACCCCAAGGTCTTTTGTTGTTCTTGTCATTTTCGTCTTCATCCTTTCAAGAAGTGTCATGCTAATTTTGCTAGGTCTCCTGGGTCACAGTCAAAACCTGTTAGCCCACCAGTTTCATATGTTTCTTCTACTATTTTAATTCCTATTAATAATGCTGGGAATTTAGACTCTGTGTTTTATAAGAACATTTTTGATCTCTGTCTCTCTTGGTTTTATTCATTTCGGTCACAGTGTCGGCAGGTTTCATCGGCAGTTTCTTCTAAGATGCTTCAATTTAATTCTCCCTCTTTTGATGTAGCAACTCAACCTTTTGTGTCAAATTATGTCTTTATTAAGGATCCGTTCCTTAGGTGTTTCTCATTGTGGTCTCTAGTTAAGATTTTCTTGTCTTCTTTAAATGTTCTCAATCCTGTCTTTCGATTTAATTGCTCTCTCCAAGCTCATCAATGTGCTTCGATGCTAACATTGGGTGTGACAAGCAATTGTGACAGTCGGCTTGCCATTTTTGATTAGTGTAATGTTGGTCAGATTGAGGTGGAAAACTCTCAAGGATCTTTATCATCAGTAAATCATAAGCTTAATTTTGATATAGCACCTTCAGAACAAGACTTGGTAAATTTTGTTAATCAGTCTTTGATTTTTGTTGGTGAGCAATTTATTGATGAGATTGCTTAGAGGTTTTTAGTGATGAATCCCTTAGTGAGGATGGTTTTTCTATTTCTCAGTCCAATTTTGTTCCTTCTGTCGTTTCAAAATTTCCTACAAAGAGAGGTAGGAAATCTTTAGCTATGAAGCTTCAAGAAGAGATTTCAAATGGAATTCAATTGACTTTGGATTCCAGCTTAGTTCATTGTGCAAAACAAAAGAGGCCAAGGAGAGCTTGTTTCTCTCCTAAGTTACAATGAAGCTTATATCTTGGAATGTCAGAGGTTTAAATGCCTCTGACAAACAGTCCCAAGTGAAACAACAATTGGATGTTTCAGGGGCTGACATCATAATTCTTCAAGAGACGAAGACCTCTGAAGAATCTTTTCAATTCATTAAAAAGAAATGGCATTCATGGGGAGCATCACACTCACCTTCCCAGGGTGCTTCGGGTGGTTTAATTTGCCTTTGGAATACTAAGACGGTTAGTATTTCAAATATTTCATTTCATCATAATTCGCAACTTATGTTTGTTTCTCATTTTGAGCTTTCCTTTTGGCTTTTGAATGTTTATGGTCCAACTAGCTCTTTTGATAAAAAAATCCTTTGGGAATTACTACAGTCAAAGTTGGTTTTGATAGGTCAGGACAAATGTGCTCTCGTGGGTGATTTTAATGCAATTGCTAATGATATGGAAAAGAAAGGTGGAATAAATCCTCCTGAAGCTGTAATTTTTGATTTTGCAGCATTTATTACTCATAATGCATTAAGGGATGTAATCCCTGCCAATGGATTGTTTACATGGACAAATACAAGGAAAAATTTCTCGCAAATTGCTGAGAGATTAGATAGGTATTTAATTACCTCGAATTGGATAGGATCTCAGTTTTCCTTTTCCTCTAAAATTTTACCCTTGGTAGCCTCTGATCATTTTGCCATATCCTTGGTTATATCTGGTAGTAGTGTCAAATCTTTAAGGCACCCATCCTTTAAATTTGAGACTATGTGGCTTAGACATCCAAAACTAATCAGTTGTATACAAAAATGGTGGCAATCTGCCCCTTTTGTTTATGGTTCCAAAATGTTCCAATTAAGCAATAAGTTGGATCATGTCAAGAGGAATCTTATTGCGTGGAACCAATTAGTATTTAAAAATGTGTTTTCTCAGAAGAAATTGGTGTATAAAAAATTAGTTGAAGTAAATGAGAAGATTATTTTACATGGGATGGATAATAGTTCTTTTGAAGAACAAAAATCTTTACACCTTGAGTGGAAACAATTACTTGCTCGGGAAGAAGAATATTGGAGGCAAAAATCCAGGGAATTGTGGTTGAAAGATGGAGATAAAAATACAATTTTTTTTCATAATTCTGCTCAGGCCAAAAAATCAAGATCTTCAATTTTCACAATACAAGATAGTGTAATAGGTGCTTCTCTTGTTTCTGAGACAGATATTCAGGCAGAAGCTGTCAGTTTTTTTTCAAATTTGTTATCAAAGCCTGATAATTTAAATGAAAATTTATCTGTTGAAAGGGATGAACTTTTGCAAAATATACCTTCTTTGGTTTCCCCGGAGGACAATTTGAGGTTGCTTGCTCCTTTTTCTCTTAAAGAGATTAAGGAAGTTGTTTTCTCAATGGCTCCAAATAAGGCTCCAGGGCCAGATGGTTTTACTGCCATTTTTTTTATCAAAAATGTTGGGAGTTTATTGGATTTGATATATTGAGTGCTATGGAAGAGTCAAGGAAGTCTGGTGGGATGTTAAGAAAATTTAACGTTACTAATATTGCAATCATTCCAAAACTTTTGAATCCAAAGTCCTTTTCTGATTATAGGCCTATCTCTCTTTGTAACACAATATACACGATCTTCACAAAAGCAATTTATCTTTGTCTTCATCCTCTCATTTCCTCAATTATCTCTAAGGAGCAAGGTGGCTTTGTGCCTGGCAAAGAAACTCCTGAAGGGGCAATAGTGGCGCATGAAACCTTGCATACCATAGCTTCTAATAAATTGTCAGCCATGATAATCAAATTAGATATGCAAAAAGCATATGATCGAGTTGATTGGTGTTTCCTAAATCAAGTGCTTTTGAAGTTTAATTTTTCTGCTAAATGGTGTAAATGGGTAATGGCTTGTATATCGGGTGCAAGATTTTCTATATTACTTAATGGATCATCAGTCGGTTTTTTCAATTCCTCATAGGGTGTCCACCAAGGTGATCCTTTATCACCTTTCTATATTACTTAATGGATCATCAGTCGGTTTTTTCAATTCCTCACAGGGTGTCCACCAAGGTGATCCTTTATCACCTTTCTTATTTATCATCTTGGCAGAGGCTTTGAGTAGGTCTTTCAAATATGCAAATCTTCAAGGGAAGGTTAAAGGGGTTGTCTTTCCAAATACAAATTTAGCAGTAACTCATTCTCTATTTGCTGATGATAGTCTTCTTTTTGGCAAAGCTGACATGGTAGAAGCAAAAAATATTAAAATTATTTTGGATAATTATACAAAGGTTTCTGGGAAAAAGGTAAATGAAGATAAATCAAAGATTTATTTGTTTAATACTAAAGCTTCAACTATTGAATCTATAGTCAAACTTTTTGGTTTTAATCAAGATGAATTGCCAAGCAAATATCTAGGGATTCCATTCTTTGCAGGTCAGAATAGGGTCCTGCATTGGAAAAAAATCATTCAGTCAAATTCAATCCAAATTATTATCTTGGAAAGGAAGATGGTTATCATTAGCAGGTAAAATTATTTTGGTTAAGTCTGTGCTTTCATCCATTCCATACTATTTTATGTCAGTTTTGAAAGCACCCACGTCTATCTTGCTTCAGATTCAGAGATTAATTAGAAAATTCCTTTGGTCAGGGAATGTGGATACTCATAAAAAGATATCGTTAGTTTCATTAGAGGCTATGTGCATGGATAAGTTAAATGGAGGGGCAGGTCTCCATAATCTTGGTAATAGAAATCTAGCCTTAGGAGCTAAAATGACTTGGAGGCTATTTTCAAACCCTTCCCTCAAATGGTGTAAAATTATGCAAAATAAATATTTGGATAGTCAATCTCCATCTAGAATTTTTACTGTCCTTGATCCTCCATTAGGCTCGGCAATGTGGAATTTCCTTTTGTCATGTAGAAAGTTAATTCTTCCTCATTTATCTTGGGAAATAAATGATGGTAAACACACACTTTTTTGGAATGATTCATGGAATGGGTATAAGAAATTAAATAGTTACAATCTGGGCTCCTCGATAAATTTCTTGACATAAAAATTTGGATCATATGTTTATCAATATTTTGATAATGTGGAGCCATTATCAGGCAAGGTTAATTGGAAGGATTTTTCTTCAGAGTCAATTGATCAAAATCATAAGGACATCATTGCCTCCTTATTGAATGATAGAATAGTTTATGTTTCATCATGTGCTGACCAATTAATCTGGTCCAAATCTCTCTCTGGTTGCTATTCGGTAAAAGAGGGGTACCTTTCCACCTCAAAATCATGTTCCAATTCCAAATCTATCAGAGCATATAGTTTTTGCTGGAACTCTAAAACTCTTCCCAAAGCTGGCTGCGTTGCTTGGCTTGCAATCCAGAACAAAATTCTAACAAGTGATAAACTGTCACGGTTGAACATCTTTGTACCTTTTAGTTGTGTCCTTTGTGAATCAGAGATAGAGGATGTTAATCATTTGTTTCTTTCATGTTCAATTGCACAAAGTTGTTGGCACTTTGTTTTATCTAAGCTTAACATTCAATTTCCTCTTCCTAACACTATATGGGATTTATTTTCTAGTTGGCCAAAATTGTACAAGTCTTTTTTTTTGCATGTCTATGGGAAGTGATTCCTGCTTCAGTTTTATGGTCTATCTAGTGGGCAAGAAATAAAATCATCTTTAGGAAAGAAAAACAGAAAGTTGAGCATATTCTGTCTTCTTTGGAAATTCATATTTTAGAAGTTGTCAATGCTTATGTTTCAAAAACTAAGCACATTGGGTCTTCTTTTCTGGATTGGGATTCCAAACTTCTTTCAAATTGGCCTCTTCTGACTTTGCCTTTTAAAGGTAGTCTTCACCATGTATCAAGCAAAGTTGATAGATCCAAAATTATTTGGTCCCCTCCTTCTTTGGGTTATTTGAAATTAAACTTTGATGGAGCCTCAAAAGGTAATCCTGGAATTTTTGGAGCAGGTATTGTAATACGAGATGCTAATGGTATAGTTCTTTGTGCCAAATCTATCAAGTTAATTGTGGGTACAAATAATGAGGCCGAAGCTCAGGCTCTTCTTCTTGGCCTTAAAATGGCATTTTATATCAAATTATCAAAGTTAGAAATAGAAGGGGATTCTCTGATTCTGATGAATGCTTGCAGGGAAGGATTCTCTCACAGTTGGAAGTTATCTTATATGGTAAAGCAAATTCAAAAGCTTCTGGAAAATTTCTTGCATTATAATTTATTGCATACCTATAGAGAAGGAAATAAGGTGGCTAATTATTTAGCCAATATGGGCTGCACTCAATCTGAAAAGGAAATGCTTCATATTCTTCAAATTGGGAAATGTGACTTTGCATTGGAACAATTAATTTCCAATGAGGAAATTTCTATTGGATAAATTCTGATTAAGTCTTTTTGTGGTATTTGTCAATCATGGATATGATAGGTCTTCAAGTTGATCTTTTAGCTATTGTATGCATGATTGGCATGTCAAATTTATTTTTTAATCCTTTTGGTCCAATGGAGGGAGGCTTAAATAAGGAATATCTGTTGTTTTGGTGCATTACTTTTGTTCATATATATAAAGGAGAATGTGCAAATTGTGTATGATATTGAGATTGCAGATTTGATTGACCTGTTTTAAGAATGATTAGAGGAGTGGTCTGACATGTGGTATATATCATGCCCTATCTAAATCGGCCAACTGCGGATAAAATATAATCATGATACCATAAAGGTAAGAATTTCAATTTTTCCTGATGGCAAGGTCATGATTTCATGTACATTGTCGATCTCATTGCATGGAAAATGTGGTGTTCTCTCGTACTTGATGGGATGTTTTTCTTGGTCTAAATCAGCTTGGTTGCCATCAGTATTACTTGATATTCTTATTTGAGGCTTACCTTTTTATTTAGCATTCAACTTTTGCGTAAATGTTATGATGGTACTTCTTCATCATGAGTTGATAAGGGATTTGTCATGGTAAAAAGGTAAGCCTAAACCTCATGGAAGCCGAAAGGTTATAAATAGGTAGCATTGTCGTATTTTATACAATAGAAAGTTAGAGGATTTCTTTTATTAGTTATCTTGTCTATGTTAACTGTTGTGCAAAGTAAGGCAGGCTGAAATGGAATACCATCCTCAAAATTTCCGAATGTGGTTACCAGTTCAAAGTTGGGAAACTCCGACCTCTAGTAAGCTTGATATTCAGCATCTCCAAACTATCTTCAAGTTTCATTGCCCATGTGATTATAAGTGTTTTAAATGCATAATTGGGTTTGAGATTCTTCAGCCAAAGTCATGAAGGTTGATATTTCCATCCAATGTTCTTTCCATCTTTCTTTCTAATATCATGGATATTATTCAGTGTTTGGAGACAGTTACAGTAATTGCCGACACAATGGTGATTGACATTTTTTTGAGAAATGAAGCAGTTCGTTGCAGTGCACAAAAATATATCTTCTTGAGTGGAGAAGGTTATATTGGTGGTATCTTCCCTCCCCATTATCTTCTTCATAATAAGGCAGTGGTTAATGCTTTTGATGCATTAAAAACATCTGTAGAGTTTTCTGACCCCTGTCATTTGAATAAGGCTTTGTCAAAATATTCTAATCAGCTGGGAAAGGATTTGGCAGATAGATTCAGGGAGAAGTTTTATTATATATCTTTTCTTCTTTTTCATAATTGTCAACATGCAGTTTTTTCATTGCAAAGAAATCCAAGGCAGGGGAACACTCAAGGCCAGGAAGACTCCAGTTTGTTGGAGGAAGCAGGTGGTGAAAATCAAGAGGGCACTAGGTTCGAATTTATGCAAATGGAGGAGTAAAGGGAATTGCTTTAGTATGTGCAGGTTATGTTCATGCAGATTATGTAATTAGTGTAGAGGCTTATACTTTTAGGAAGACAGTTTGGTATGGGTGTATGACTGGAAAAAGTCAACATTTTGTAATCAGAAGCATCTTTATACTTTTAAGCAGATAATTTGGTATGGATGTATGACTGTCAAAAGTCAACATTTTGTAATCAGAAGCATCACTTTTTTGGGCCATAACCGGAGGTTTTCTCGCTGGCTCTTTCCTGTCAGTATGCCCTTTGAGCCAGTACAGTGTACATTATATTACAAATAATAAATATATATATAGTGGCTTGCCACTTTTGTTTAAAATAAATAAATAATGCAACTCTACCTAGAAGACACTTCTTAACCTCCTTGACCCCCTTCTAAGTCTTTGTTGTGTGTCTCTTTCTCTCTAAATTTTTGCACCCTCACCTCCTCTATGTTGCATGGCCTTATTCATTTAAGATCTGCATTTATTTCACATTCCTCAAGAAAATATGCCATTGCCTCCTCCAGTTTTTACCCTGCGCATGCCCCCAAAATCTTTAATTTGCATTCATTATTAATTTTTTTGTATGCATTCAATAGATTTACTCTGTCCTATAATTCATTCTAACGCAACCCCTCTCACTATATTGTGCGCCCCTCAATGGTTTTTTTTCTATCTTGTGCCACTTCTTTAATTTGTTGGCATTCACTCTCTTCTTACAGATTATCACAAACTTCCCATCGACTTCCTACATGGTAATTTTGTCTTGGTCTTCTATCTTTCCTGGCGTTCATTTTCCTCTTCTCCCCATGCAAGTCGTGATCCTTAGTATTCTATTTTTTTCTTTTTGTACTCATTTTACATCTACTCGATATGGTGCGACCCATTCCTTTCCATTGGTTTCTTCTACACACATCACTTGAGCTTTGACTGGTATTTATTTTCCCCTCATGGCTGACTTTCTCCTCTTCATCACACCCCTTAATCTACTCATTCCCTTGACTACCCCTTCTCATTCAAATTCATGCAGGAAATTAAATATTTTGGATTTGTTTCTTTTTAAAACAAAACCAACAACTTGAGCGAATTCATCGAAGTTAACTTGACAATGAAACAATAAGAAGTCACGCCTCAACAAAATGAAGGATCAACCATTTATTTCACAGTGATAATCGACCTCCAAGATGGGTGTGTGCAAGAAATTGAGTCCACTTTTTGACCAAAAAGTGGAAGTGTTTTACCTAATTTTTAGAATTTGTCTCATTTGACCTAAATAATTGAAGCACTTAAAGATTGAATCTTAAAAAAAGTCAATAATATGAAATGTAGTACTCCAAGTCTAGTTTCCAAAAATGTAATTTATTTTAATACCTAGATGATACAAATTGATTTTCAATAGGCATGTCTAAAAAAAACTGTTTAAAGTCACTTTTTTTACCATACCATGCATGTGTACGTCATCCATATTTTGACCTAAATAATTATATTTTAATGATTTTTTTGGGAACAAATTTGTAACACATTGAAGAATGTGCATGCTACTTTTTTGTAATTTTTTTTTGTTAAACTTTTATTGGCCATAGATTGAAAAGATTTGTCTGAGGAATGTGCACATATAATTTGTTTTTCAAAACAATATTTTAATAAAAAGTTATTAAAATACTAAAAATCTCTGATATTTCAGTTTATCGACCAGTTTTAAAAAATTATTTGAAAAATAGAAAAAATAATCCAATTGTAAAAAAAATACATATTTGGAATCTACAAAATCTCAATGGGTTTTAATTTTGTCAAAAAATTATGCAGTAAAATACTCACTGAAATTGGCTAAAACCCCTCTAACTGTCAAAAGTAAGAGTAAGAAAACAAGTCTTGTCATCCAGCTAGCCACCCACAACTAAGAGGTCAGAAATAGAGGAAAAATTGCCTAAATGCTTTGTGCAGTTTCTGAATGAACAAGTGAAAAATGATATGGTTATTGATGATGGACATTAATTATGTTTCTTGAAACGTCAGGGATCTAGAATTGCCCGATAAAAAATATATCATTAGAAGGTTTCTAAACCTTGAAAAGAAAAAGGACTATTTTTTTGCAAGAAACCAAAGTTGTTGGTTTCACCTTGGAAACCAACCTCAAATTCATTTGGAGTAGATCAACATTTTTACCATTGCTCACGAAAGAGGGAGGGGGGGTTCTGTAATTTTAATGTCCAAATATTGGTCCAGTTTGGTCACAAACAATGACACTTCCCCCTGTAACAGAGTAGTGTGGGTGACACTTAAGAAAGGTGATATGGCATTTGGAGTGTACTCTATCTATGCCCCTAATGACCATAGATACAAAAAAAGGCTATGCCAATGGCTTTCCTGCCTCCTATAGGTGCTTTGGATTATAGGCAAGGACTTTAATATGGTCGAGCAAGTGGAAGATAAGTGGGGAATTGATATGGCCTGGAAAGGCAATAAAAAACATTTTTGGTATAGGGTGAAATGCAAGCTCAATCTTGTAGACCCAATGGAAAAGGGGAAGAGTGGTTGTAAAGGCATCTCTTGGAATTTGAGAAAGTATATGACAAGGTAGAATGGGACTTCCTAAGGAATATTCTACAAGATTTTTGGGTTCCTTGCTCCTTTTTGTAAAATGGTGGACATCCTTCTAAGGGATTCCAATTCCTATGTTGAGGTGAATGATGCACTCTCTGAAGAAATTAAGTTAGAAATATCTATTCAGTAAGGTTATCCCCTAGCATCAACCCTCTTTGTAATTGCTTTTGATTCTCTTTTTTCCCTGTTAAGAGAAGATAAAATTTCCCCTAAGATTAGAGGCATACAACTACTAGAGAAAGGGGAGCTGCTAAATGTACAATTTACAGATGACACTACAATTTTCCTAAAGATGGACAAGCAAAACTTGGAATCCCTAATGGTGAAACTTGACTTACTTTTCAAGGCTTATGGGGAAGAAATATCTAATTCCAAACCTGTTGCCTTAGGGTGGGATGATAGGCCTCCAGATTGGTTCAAAGAGTTCTCTTTTCAATGGGGGGGGGGTCCCAATCTATAGGTGAGGTACTTTGGTATCCCATTTGCAGTTGACCCAAACCTTAAGGAAATGTGGAATTAGATTAAAAGCAAAATTGAGAAAAAGCTAGATGGCTGGAATAAATAGTTCTTGTCCTTGGCTAGGAGGCTACAGGTCTGTCAGAAGGTTTCATCCTCCTATAGCATTTATTTTTGCTCAGTCTAGTTCTTTTGTAGCTACTAGGTTAATGAGATTCATAAGAGAATAAGGAATTTTGTATGATCATATTGGAAAGGGAAGAGGAAAATCATGCTATAAAATGGGATTGGTGTTGTCTTGACAAATTACAAGGTGGTCTAGGACTGAAAGACCTTAGGCTACAAGGAATTTCTTTGGAAACACAGTGGATCATGAAAGTGATGGATGGTAATGAACCTTAGAAGGTTCTGGTGAGGAATAATATCTAGTTGGTTGTTCCCAAAAAGAAAAATCCTGGAAAATGCTTCCCTTGAGTGACATTCTTATGAGTAAAACTTTAACCCCTGTTAGCTCGACGGTTTTCAAAAGCTTATGGAAGGCTTGGGAGTTAGTTAAATAGAATTCCCAATTCAAAACAGTAGCATAACCCTTGGAAACAATGTCAAGTGCCAAAGCTATAGTTCCTTATGATGGAATACATTTCACAATGGAAAACCTGTAGCCCTTTTACAAGGTTGCTTAGCCAAAAAGTGGAATAAAAAGGTATTAGAAAATTTGGTGATATTCTTGCTGAGGGGAAGATTAAAAATTGTGTTGAATTGGCTTCTGAGTTTGACCTCCCCGCCACTAGTTTTAGAACTTACTCCACACTCTCTGAAGCCTACAAGGATGTCATTTTTCCCCTTGATTTTGGAAGGGCCCTTGATCTGGCCAATGAACTTATCTGGAAAGATGGGGGGCCTATTTATGAGCTTAAGGATAAAACTATTTATAAAGGGCTAACTTGTGATAACTCTATTTTGGTTTACTCAAACCACTCTTGGAATTTGGTTCTAAGTAATAAATAATGGAAAACTGTTTTGTCTGATTTCTGGTATAATGGTCTTGAGCCAAAAAAGGCTTGTTTTAAGTGGTTGGCTATGTTAAAAATAATTCCCTTTAAATCTAACTATGATGATATTGATGTGTGCAATATATGCACGACTCTTGAATCTATAAAACACATTTTGTTTGACTGTTTATATGCTAAGGAAATTCTGGAAAATGTTTTGTGGCAATATTGAAATATGGGATACTAATGATAGGATTCTCTGGAAAGATGAGTTAATGCTTGATAAGAAATTAAATAAGATTGTAAAATGTTTTGTATCTTTCTTACTACTGAAATAATGTGGCACAATTTAAAAACAAGTAATGAAAAACTCAAAGGTAATAGGAGGTCCCTTACTGAGTCATGCAAACGACTCGTGTTTCTCTCTGTTGCCTTGTAGGTTTCATTGCATATTGAGATCTCCTTGCCAAAGTTTTCAACTTGATAAGAGATGGCTCAATGAGGGTGAGTAAAGATGAAATCAAATGTGGACATGCATGCCAACTAGAAGGAGAAAAACATGTGGTCCTCATGAATTCCATCAATGATTTTCAGAGGCATTTCAACGTGATAGTGGAGGTGCACATAGGAACCCTCAACCCCCCAGGCAACAACAAAGTGATGCTCAGTCTATGCTGTGAGAGATTGATCCTAGCAATGGACACATGGTTGATGGTGGTGGAGGAGAGGAAGAAGAATCAACTAGCAGGACTGCAAATGGGAACTAATTTGGTTGATACCCTTTTTGACTAAAAAATGACAGTGTGCATAATTATGGTTGTATCTTGTATAACAGTGCTATTTTTTGTGTATCCTAGTTCTATGTCATTTATAATGTTATTATTTTATATAGAACTCTCAGTATATGTATAAGGATGAAGTAGTGATGTATTTTGAGCATAGTATAGGGGTTAATTATGGTGTATAGCTACAATCTATAAAGTTGGAAAAATGTAACTTATTAATATAAAAAAGATCTATAACATACTAAAGAATGTGCACGATATTTTTTTGTAATTATTTTTGTTAATTTTTTATTGGCCATAATTGTTGTTTTGAAAATTCCTTGTGTACACCACACTGACCTGAACTTATCATTTTTTGATTTTTTTTCAAATTGAAAAGATTTTTCTAAAGAATGTGCATGTATAATTTTTTTTTCAATTTTTTTTTAATAAAAATTTATTAAAATACTAAAAAACCCTAATATTTCAAGTTTATGGACCAGTTTCATCAAAAATTATTTGAAAAATAGAAAAAATAGTCCAATTGTAAAAAAAATCACATATTTGGAATCTACACAATCTCAATGGGTTTTAATTTCCTAAAAAAATTCTGCAAAAATTGTCTTCAAACATATGTTGAAAGTAACTCTTTTCTACTAACATTGACATGACCTTCAAGTTGCAGGTCAAAATTAGGGTTAGGGTTAGAATTATAATTAGGGTTATTGTTAGGTTTACCTTTAGAAGTAAGATAAGGGTTAGTATTATAATTATGGTTGACATTGGAATTAAATCCCAACCTAACCATAATTCTAAAACTAACACTAATACTAATTGTAACCCTAATCCTTGTTGCAAGATGGTGTCTCCCTTGGTCTCCTTTGTACAGTGTGACGCTTGGGTTCGTGACATGGCTTAAACGCCTCCTCTAGATCTTGTATAAATTTTGCGATTGTATCGAGCATTAGCAGGTCGATCTTTTGGTGCAACAACAACCACCAATGCAACAATTGGTATCAGAGCCAAGGTCACAGGTTCGAACCCATCGCTTGCGCTAGGGGGATTGTTGCAAGATGGTGTGTCCCTTGGTCTCCTTTGTGCAACATGGTGCTTGGGTTCATGACATGGATTTATTGCCTCATGTGGATCCTGTATAAATTTGGCGGTTGTATCGAGCATTAGTAGGTCAATCTTTTGGTGCAATGACAACGACCAATGCAACAATCCTAACCCTAACTCTAACTTTAACTATAACCTTAACACTCATAATAATTCTAACTCAAACCCTAACTATATTTCTCTCTAACCCTAACACTAACCCTAATTCTAAAACTTACAATAGTTATAACACAAACCCTAATCCTAACCCTAACACTAACATTATTTTTAACCCACCATAATTCTATAACTAACTGTTACATCCCAAATTGTGAAATTACTATTTACTATTACTACATAGGATAAATTTGTAATGTGAATTTTGGAGATGAATTAATGATGCTTGTACCTTGTTATCAATATGAATGTTATCTCATTAGATGTTATCTCAGTTGATGTTATTCATGGTGAAATTTTGCATTATGAGAATATAAGGTTATTGAATTATGATTATTCTAACTTTGAAGATGTTTATATATGCTACTTATTGTTGTGAAAAATTGACTGCCAAGGCATGTGCTAGTGGTTGTAGGTAAATCCCCATTTATTTAGGGGGAGGGGAAGTATCACTCGGGAGGAGATCTTGGTTGGGTAACCGGTAAAGTAACCTATCTTAGCATACACACACACCACCTTAGATTGAGTGAACTAAGTCAGTTTGTGTGGGTAGTAGGTAAGTCATCCTTAGTTAGTATGCCTACATTAGAAAAGGTCTTGTTTACTTTGAATGCATGTTTGGGTGATGTTTATCTATTTGAGCTTTGAGTTCTTCCTTATGACAATGTGTTAATTGTGCTTGGGTTGAGTCTTTGGGTTTTTGCATGGTTACCTTTACTCCATTTCATATGAATGTAAAACGTAGCATGTATATGGGTGTATACATATAAATACATATATAAAGACCCATGCATGAGAGAATTATCAAATGAACACACATGTGAGTAGAAATACTCACTGAGGTACATACATGAGGAAACAACTACATGCTTGTATATACATATGTGTGGGTATAGACACTAGATCATGATCATTCAATATCAAATGGATTACTTGATTATCGTATAATGAATATGCTTGTATATATATATACACACAGATACACTTGCAAGTGTTAATGCTTATTGGATAAGTGTACATATGTATATATAATATAAGTATACGTGTATAAAAATATACACAAATTATTATTTGCGGTATAAGATAATAAGAGATATACATCTGATGGGATGGGTATATATGAATATATATACACATATATAGTGAGAATATAATTTATGGATGCATGCTTATTCTTGATGTGAACTGATAGAAGGATAAGCATTCGAGGTATCAAATGTATTTATCCAATAAAATATAAGTATATATACATATAAATTTATTAGTATGGTGGATATACTATATATATGTATATAATATATATATATATATATATAGTGTTATACCAATTAGCACCTCCGGGAGGCTTATTGGAAACGGACAAATTATTGCAAGTGTAAGTATACATGCTCTTCTGACATAGAGAGGAAGATCTCTTTGCTGATTTTATACTCCAGAAAAAGGGGTGTACTAAGATTTCCTATCTTTTTACTCTCACGCAGAGGGACACATGGCATAAACCATCGCTACCAGCTTAAGCTTTTCTCCGTTTCCAGCAGATCTTAACTACTTAATTAACTAAGCTTCTAAACTATCCTACCTCCTCAAGAAAACAGCAGGTTATGGGCATAGGAGCCTAAATGGTATGGTTGGATCTGAATCCTCCGGCCTCAATGGAATATGGCCGAGGCTCTGAACCTTTGGATATATACCAAGATAGGGCTCGATACAAGCAAACACTCGTTACGGTAAACTGGATCTGAGACTTGCCAAGGAGGAGGAACCCCTATCCGAGGTATAGGCTTGGAAGCAGCTCACTGGAAACAACAAGGGACGATGGCCTTTCTAACAGGATTCCCTAGGAGGTGACGACACCTGTCCAAAGTCTAGGCTGCAAGAAAGATCATTAAACAACATCAAACGATAATGATTGATGACAAAATATCCAAGGAGGCGACGACACCTGTCCAAGGAGGAGATTGGAACAATGCACTATTTAAAAACAAGACTTTGAATAACTCAAATAATTAGATCAATCAAGCTTGCACTATCTCGATTTATTTCTTTTAAGATCTTTCAAAGAATTACAAAGGTCTGGACAAAGAAAGTACCAAATCATAACAATTATGAACAACCAACTAACTCTCATCCAAGAGTGAACAGATATAAACAAGTTTAACTTCCGCAACAAAGGATGAAAGCAATTTTGGTTAGCAAATAAAGGTTCCACAAATAAAGAACCTAAGGCTCTTATTTTATAGGAACTCGTATGAGTAGGCAACCCTAAAATCTCCTTGAGTTAACAAACAGCTCTTTTGCCAATCGAAGATATTATTCTATGTCTAAATGTAGAGCAAACAGCTAACTGAAATCTACTTCAGCTTAATCGAAACTAAAACAAAAGTCAAAACCCGGAAGTTCAATTTCAAATGGATCACACCTCCAACTAAAAAGTGAATTGTTACAAAATGTGTCTCCAAATAGACATCCACCTTTTGAGGAATTGCAGATCCACAAATCGCGGGGAGTCAAATAGATGTATCCTAGATTAGTGGATCCTCATTATGCATGATCTGTGGAGATCTGGAGTCAACTCGGGAAGGGGCATCAAGTTGACTTCAGTCGTATTTATTGCTACTTTGGAGGGTAGGACGTCCTTCTTGAGGTTTTTGACACCTCATCACCATTGGTCAACGGTGCTTTTGTTCATTCGTTGACTTCTTCATACGGAGATCATTACGTGCCTGTCAATTGTTAGCTTATCACTTGTCAGCAACTTGATGTATGTATCTCCTTCATTCTGCTTCCCTTAGGAGGGTTACTCCTTTTCTTTTCTTTTTTTTGTCTATGTTTCCACTTTGACGTGGAAGGTAGTGTAGTATTAACCGATGGCGGCTCTGTGTTGGGAATGACTACCTTCCGCGTTCTTTTGCAGCTTGGACGTTTTCCTTGATCTTTCTCAATGGAAGAATGTCGTGTGATGAAACCGCGAAGCTTGACGATGAAACCGCGAAGCTTGACCACGATCACTCCAACTGCGAGAAATGCACATGAACTTGCTGCATGTGTAAAATTCCAACAGTTACAATCCTCTAAACTGGCCTTGGAAGGCAATCAGATATATGAGGTGAAACTATTATGGAACCTGTGGACTTGTTTCTATGCTTGTCAATCTGGCTAGATTGACCTCTGGGTGTGCCTGACGCAGATCGGTGCCAGCCGTTTTCAGAAAATCATGGAGTAAGACCATTTTGGTCTTGTATTCGCCTTGGGAGAACTGCGTTCTGAAAACCTTGAAGATTGACTGTGCACACGATGCTGCTCGGACAACTTTTTCTGGACCTGCTAAAAATAGCCTTGCCGAGGGTAATTTTTACGAAATATTCTGAGACATGGGTTTTGTTGAGAATAATTCTCTAAACAAACCCAGATCGTCAGAAATTCGGAAAAACGAGTTTTTCTTTGACATGCAAGAGCCCTTTGGTGGCAGAGGCAGCGAGGCACCAGAAAGTGATTTTTCTCGGAAAAATCCAACACATGGGTTTTGTTCGTGCTTTAAAGCCAAACAAACCCAGTTTGTCCGTTTTTCAATATTATGACTTTTTCCAGAAACCCTAAAAAATAGGGGCAGCAGGGCTACTTTTTCTGGAAAAATCCAACATGTGGGTTTTGTTGAAAAAGCTATGCTGATCATACCCAGTTGGCCAGATCTGTGATTATTTGTCGTTTCCTGTGACATGCAAAGAAATATAGACAAAAATAGAGGAAGTAGACAGAAGATGGATTGGAAGTTATAAACTGCCACTTTGCAAGAATTATGCCTTTTGATGCAAACTCTAATAAATAATCCCTCTGTGCAACAGATCTTCAAAAATATGAAGAACGGTGAAAACCCCTCTATTAGATCTTCAAAAAATGTTGGAGAAGAAAAATATCTGCTCTTGAGCTCCTCAACCTGCAAAGAAATAATGAATAATGGATGCCTAGATGCTTTGATATGTCAATTTGGAGTTGCAAGCATCAATTGGGCATCCAACTCATGATTGAGCCTGATTTGGAGTTCAAAAAGGTGATTTCCACTGATTGTGGAGTTTTTGGCCTCTTTTTGCCTCCAAAATTTGTTAACTCAAGTCAACATTTGCTTTGACTTTCTTAGGCTTCCTTTTTTGATTTTTGATCATTTTTGCAGGCTGAAGTGCCTTTGTTTGATCTTCGATCCTGGCTACTCAGTTGATCTTCGGCAATTGCTGACGGATCCGTTGTTGAGATGGGATCAGCTTGATGAGATATGCCTGGGAGAGATTAACTCAGAAAACTGAGTTTAGACCTCCAGAATGAGGGGCGCCTTTCTTCAAGAGGGGCGCTTTTGGCTGTGCCTTAGTCAATTTTCATTGACTGTTCTTCGTTTTGGCCTTTTCAGACCCTCTGTGCTCTGATCTGACGTTCCCGTTGATGGATGAGTCGGATGACTCTGCTTGGCGATGCATCGGGTAGCCAACTCAATCTTGCTCAGGATGACTGACTTCTCAGTTGATGACAACAAGTTTTGGTCCTTCAAACTTAAGGGCGCCCTTGGCCAACAGGGGCGCTTTTAGCTTGTTGACTGATTTTGCTTATGCTGTGAACTGCCTGACTTTGATCTCCTCTATCAGATGACTGATCTGTCAGAAGTTTTTTTTTTTGCCGATGGTTTCACTGGCGAGACTGGTCATAGCTGAGAAGATCATCCTGGGAGGCAGTAAAGATTCTGAGTGAATCTGGATGCCTTCAAGAAAGGGCGCCTTTCTTCAAGAGGGGCGCTTTTACCCATGCCTTAGCCATTTTTGGCTTATCTTTCCAGTTCTTCAATTTTGGCTTTTTCTGCTTGACCTCAGCGTGTGATCGTTTTGCGTGTCCTGTGAACCTGCTGTCAGATTGATCGCGTAGCTGGGAGGAAGCTGGAAAGATATCATGTATAGAGTTGCTGCTTATGGATTCATCTGGTGTCTGCAATTGAGGGGCGCCCCTGGCCAACAGGGGCGCTTTTACCTTGAAGCTCTCTGATTTGGCACTTCTGTCATCAATGGATCCTCCATACTTCGCTGACGGTTGGTCAATGATCCCTGAATCAGATGATCTTGCTGATTGTTTCGTTGTCGAGCCAGTATGAAAGTGAAGAGGATGACTGTTTTGACAATGCCAGATGATTTGATTTGCCCTCTGAGGTTCAAGGGCGCCTTTCTTCAAGAGGGGCGCTTTTAACCACTGTAGACTATGTTTTGCCTTGGTAGACAAAACGTGCACCTTCCAGACTTAGCCAAATTTTGGCCTTTTCCGCTTTGAGAATCTCCTTCGTTGAACGTCATCATTTTCATCCTTTTCCGCCATGGTTTCTTCGTTGAAGCTTTTGAGGTTTAGCTTTCAGCACCTGGTACTGGCCAATCTGCCATTAATGGCTGCGGAGCTCCTAACTTTGTTCCCGAAAAATAGAAATAGACCCACCAGAGTAAAACATATTTTTTGATAATTCTGACTTGATCAGTGTGATCGTGAAGGCAATTAAGCCTATCAGAATTATTTTCAATCATTTCCGGGAAGGTCCTATTTTTTAGGGTTTCCATAAAAATAGGGGTGTAAAACCCTAATTTTCGTTTTTTAAAATTTTAACCATAGGTTCCTTGACAGAAACCCACAAGGATTTTATATTTGGTTTAACCTAAAACATACTTTAGATGGCATTTTTACGTTGTTTAGCTCAATTTAAGCAGAATGCCAAAAATTTCATTTTGGGTATAACATAGGCTCCGTCTGGTGACCATGTCGGATACCTACGGCATAGGAGAACCGAGAATCTCAAGTTTTGTAGACCAGTACTTTTATTAGTTGGGCAATGGAGTCAGGACTTATTTCCTATTTCACATAAGAACTTGAAGTTCATGGTATTATTGGGGCTCACCTATTTATTCACCTAAAACAAGACTTCCTAAGAAATCACCTAATACACGACAATACTTTACGGAACGGGGAAATACATAACTACATAACGTTAAAGCAAAAGAAATTTATTTTACAAAGAACTCACCCCATCCCCAAAGGGACGAAATGTTTCAAGTATTGCCTGCTTCATGGCAGCGCGAAGAGCCTCCCATCGATGCTGCTTCTGCCTGAAAGGCTTTACTTCTCTTCTGATGGGAATTGTAGGAGACAATCCCTCTGGAATGAAGATTCTCAGGTATTTGTATATCCACGCAAAAGTACTTTGACAAAAGTCAGAATACAATGCAAATGGGAAAGTTGATACCCCTGAGACATTAGTTCTGCTGTCATTCATCTGTGGGATGTTGAACTCTTCAAACCAATCAATCGAGTTCCAAACTCGATTTCTATAATGCCGTAGGTGATCTTTGCTGATCTGAAAATATCCTTTGACCGGCTCATGGATCAGCTCTAGATCGCCTTCAACACACAGGAGTTTGATTCCCATGTCTTCGGCATCTTTGAGGCCTAATAAAAGCACCTCTTTCTCAGCTTCAGTGAGTTCCAATTGCACAGATGGGTGCAACTGTCCTTTAGGAGAGATGATCACTTCCCCTATTTCTAAAACTGTAATTGAACAACCTCCATCGAACAGTGTTGTCCATGACCTTGCGTCCTCTGTCAATATCTTTTTGGAACATGCAATGTTCTGATCTTCAGTTTCTATCTTTGGCAAAGTCACAAAATTACCGGGATTCGTTTCAGGTTTTGCTCCTGCTGGAATAGATGACTCGAGCATAGCCTGCTTCTTTACAACTTTGAGAATCTGATCTAGTTGTTCTGGATGATCCTGAAGATATTCCAGTTGAGAGATTTGTACCTTGGTCTTCATCATGGAAGCTATGATGTCAAAATTTGCTGAAGAAGGATCTTGAGCAACTTGCATAGCGTTCTTCTGTGGGGACCTGGGATTGGAAGTGGAAAGCACCTCTTCACCCTTTTCGTTTGATCTTCGTCTTTCTTCCTCTTCTTTCTGTGCTTTGAAGTGTTGAACACTTGTAGACACAGGCGTTGAAAATTTTTCGTGATTCACTGCAAGAGAAAAGTGACGGTAGTCTTCTTCTTCTTGATTAATATCGGGTTCAAAATATCCCGTTGCGGAGTCGCCATCGAAGTTGTCCGTTTGTGGTAAGACAACATTCGAACTTGTTGGTACAAAACTAGAACTGGGAGCAGCTTCAACATATCCCATGATTTGGGTCATTCTCAAATTCTCAGGACATGTGAATCCGGTATGTGCATCAGTGTCATGGAAACAACAAAATACTGCACTGTGTGCAGCTTCAATCATTGGTCTTGATGGAGGTGTTGGCAACCGTGGTTGAAGATTGTCTCTCTTTGGCTGGTACGATTGCTGAACTGGAGATTTGATAGAATCTGCTTTCATCAAGCCGGAAGTGATCATATTATACTCCAACTCAATGGCGTGTTCTTGCACACTCTTCAACTCTGTTCCTTTCGCCATCTTCAAGAAGAAGGCTATCTCTGATGGAAGAGCATTTATGAAACAGCTTATCAGAATCTCCAATGATGGATCGAATGTAAATGAAAGTTTTGCAACAAGACGATCAAATCTTGCCACAAACTCCCTCATGTGCTCGTTGCGCTCCATCTTCAAATTTGTAAGTTGGGCAAACAATAAATGATTGTTTTCAGCGGGCTTGAATCTCGCCAAAAACTTCTCACTCATAGATTCCCAATTTGTAATAATGCCTGGCTTCAGGTGACTAAACCAATCCGCAGCATTCCCAACAAGAGTCTCCACAAAGAGACGTACTGCGATGTCTTCATGTGGCACATGCAAGATGGCGCAAGCCGTTGTGAATGCAGCAAAATGTTCATCTGGGTGTTGACTCCCATCACCGTGAAATTGGGGAAAGTGCTTCCTTGACCCTTTAGGCAACTCATGATTTACCTGAAAAGCCAAGGGTCCAATGTTATTACCCCAAGGTAATGAAGGTCGACGCCTCTCGCCAGCATTATTGTTATTACCATCCATTGCTTCTTGTATGGATCATGCAATTAGATGTTTAGAGGATCATTCCCGAACCTCTTCAAAGATTTTCTCTAGGTCGGATGCTTCTCCGATGTCTTCTTGAAGTCAAGGATTATTTCTCCTTCGTATGTATACTTGGTGAGCCAGGATGCTTACTGCCACACGGGTGGTGGTAACACTGGTCTCTCAGCTGCAAGGTCAGCCTTTCTTTCTTCCTCGTCCAGAGTAATAGCTGCGACTCTCCACTGAGCTGGTGATGTATTCTTTTCAAAGATGAAAGTATGCAAGCTACTGATGATGTCTGTCTGCTCTCCTTCAATGAATGTAAGATCTGGTTGGAGAGTTGCTGGAGCAAGATCAGGTTGTTCAACTGGTGCCCAAGGACGCCAGATGCCCATTTCGTGTCATTAAAGCGTTCAGCTTTTCTTGAAGTTTTATGCCTCGTTGCCCCACGGTGGGCGCCAGAAAACTGTTGGCGTTTCAATTAGCACCTCTGGAGTGCTTATTGGAAACGGACAGCTATTGCAAGTGTGTTAGTACATGCTCTTCGGATTATAGAGAGGAAGATCTCTCTTTGCTGATTTTATACTGTAAAAAAAAGGGTGTACTAAGATTTCCTATCTTTTACTCACTGCAGGAC